>SEYY01023348.1:10000-20000 GCA_009176605.1 Armadillidium nasatum
ATATATATATAATATATATATATATATATATATATATATATATATATTATAAATTATTAGTTAGAAAATTTGGTAAATACAATTAAAAATGAAAAAAAGGACGTAATTAAAAAAGAAGAAAAAAAAATTCACCTACAAAAATCAAAACATATCAAAAGTAATTACGCCATTTTAAATGCATAATGACAATTCGAAAATGAATGAATGAAAAATATATTTTCAAACCGAAATGCAGCACAGCTTCCTTTTATTTTTTTTAAAAATAGTTACCACTTACAAGCAAAGCGGACTTTATCTAAGAGAGAGAGAGAAAAAAAAATCAGCAGGAAGTTTAAATACGTTTCGAAGAATGAAGAGTGCAGAAGGGGCCGGGGTGGAAGGGGTGGGGAAACTTGTTCAAAAGAAGATAACTCTAAAAACAATCTCCAGAAACGACAAAACAAACGACCCTTAACAATCTATTTGCAAAACAATACTCAAACAAAAAGACGAGAACGAAAGTAGGAAACGAAACTCAAAAGATAAAATGTAAAAAAAAAAAATTACTGACGAGACGATGATGAACGAGTAACGTATTTGCCACTTGTTGCTCTTCTCGCTTCATTACCAAAATGGAATTAATCATTCATGGCTCTTTGTATTCCAACCAAATCCTTCATAACACCTTACCTTTACCAATATCCAATTTTAATTTAAATCCAATTATATATATATATATATATATATATATATATATATATATATATATATATATATATATATATATATATATATATATATATATATATATATATATATATATATATATATATATATATATATATATATATATATATATATATATATATATATATATATATATATATATATATATATATATATATATATATATATATATATATATATAGACTAATGTTAATCTTATATAATCAATGGTAAAGATTTAGCATATGTAAATATTTATAAATTTTATTCATATTCGGGTGTTAATTTTGAAGAGGATGAAGGGGGTTGTTTACATTTTTCCCTCTTGCTCTACAAAATTTTCATGAACCTTAAAAGTAACAACACAATATGTAACAATCGAAATAAACTCGTTAAAAATCACGCTCCCTTGGCAAACATGCAATTAAGATCCTCCATCCCCTCCTGGAATTTTCTTATGCTATAATAAATAACGGCCAGAGGTACTGAAAAATATTTCGCACTCACTGTTCAACTTTTTCTTTTAAAGTTTTAATTAGTTTTAGATTAAGGTATGATAGTTATGTGCGTCATGTAGGTATTTTTTTTTTTACACACAAAGATTACTCAAAAGACTCTTACTATTCCACCTCAAAGACTGAAGATGCAAAAGCAATTTTTAAGTCTCAGTAAATAAAAAACGTGTGTGTGTGTGTGTGTGTAAAGGCGGCAATTGAACGCAAATGTTCTCTTTAAATTGAACACTTCTGAAGAGCAGAGCGATGATGATTATTATTATTATTATTAAAAATATTTTTGTATTTCATAAAAAGTTTCACACATACAACGGATAACAATTAAAATAAGGACGTAAGAAATTTATTAATATTAAACAGTAGTTTTTTTTCTTTGTTTGCGAACCGTTTCCCTAGGAATTGCAATAATCATTCCAGTTCTTCTTCTTCTTCTTCTTCTTCATGCTATTTCTCGTACACTTGTTTTAAAAAATTGCCTCACGGAAACAGATTTTGCAATTTTACAGGATGAAATATAAAAAGAATGAATTTCAGGAGTTAGATGACGTCAGAAATTTAAAAAAAAAAACAGAGTCCTTGCGACAGATATCACGAGAACAAGCAGAGTTAAACTAACGTTTATAAATATTAGTTGAAAGGAAGAGAATTAATTAACTGATGGAGAGAATTACCTCGGTTGAGAGTTGTGCGCATTCCGAGAGACTGCAGATTAGAGAAGCCAAGACAAATAAGTGTCGTTGCACCTATATGGACAAATATGATTTTATCAGAGAACTGATGACAGAGACAATAATAGGGAATACGAATAAATACCGTGAATGTTGCAGAAATTAAATAGATATGCAGGCAATTTTGTGGAGGCACCAAAGCCACCACTGCAGGACGACAACTCGGACGTCACTCCCATTGGTACTCCACGCTACGTATGTTTTTGTCATTTGTTTGTTCGTTCAAAAGTTGTAAGAGCTTATGTGATTGCGTAAATAGAGTACGTGGTGTGAAGAAACAAAAAGGAGGCATACATCCTCCAATATATATATATATATATATATATATATATATATATATATATATATATATATATATATATATATATATATATATATATATATATATATATATATATATATATATATATAGTGAAGTTAAAGGTTTATTCACTACGCGGAACAATAAGCATAGAATACGAAAGCATTATTATTATTACGAAGACTCTAATAGAAACATTAGAGGGAAACGTTTAAAAGCAATTGTATTTAATGTTTCCGAGCAACAGAGAACAATTACGCTATTTCAATCAAATGAAAAAAAAAAAAAAACAATAGGAGATATATTCAGTACTCCTTCGTCCTCTCCTCCATTGTCCCTATATTACATTCTTGATCTTTCAAACAAACACAAACATTAATAATCAAAGTTTGCAGCGAAGTGTATATGTACGAGTACATATTTCAAAGTCCTCACATTACAAACACACACTACACCACACATCGTTTCGAACACACACACATACATATATATATATATATATATATATATATATATATATATATATATATATATATATATATATATATATATATATATATATATATATATATATATATATATATATATATATATATATATATATATATATATATATAATATATATATATATATATATATATATATATATATATATATATATATATATATATATATATATATATATATATATATATAGGCATAAAGATAGTGACACATGCTTGACGGCGCTGGCTCGATTCCTCGCGCGAACTCTGGAAAGAAATTTTCTAAAAAAGTCTCCTTGAATAGAGCAATACCCGTGCTGCTCCAACTCATATATATATATATATATATATATATATATATATATATATATATATATATATATATATATATATATATATATATATATATATATAATATATATATATATATATATATATTATATATATATATATATATATATATATATATATATATATATATATATATATATATATATATATATATATATATATATATATATATATATATATATATATATATATATATATAAGATGGCATCCGCATCCGCATGCGCGGATGCGGAACATCCGCACAAAAATCAACATCCGCATCCGCATCCGCATCCGCATTTTCGAAAATTTAACATCCGCATCCGCATCCGCATCCGCACTTTCGGAAATTCAACATCCGCATCCGCATCCGCATCCGCACTTTCAAAAATTCAACATCCGCATCCGCATCCGCATCCGCACTCCAAAATTCGACATCCGCATCCGCATCCGCATCCGCAAATTAGAAAATATGACATCCGATCCATCACTAATATATATATATATATATATATATATATATATATATATATATATATATATATATATATATATATATATATATATATATATATATATATATATATATATATATATATGCGAATTGTAGATCAAGAGTGAGGATGAAGAGAGAACTATCGGATTGGTTTAGCATAGGAGTGGGATTGAGACAGGGGTTTGTAATATCTCCATGTTATTTAATCTATTGATGAATGGTATACTTAGAAAAATGGAGAGAGAAGGGAAGAGTATTACGTTGAGAAATATGGAGGGTGAATGTGAAGTGAATGTTTTACTTTTTGCAGATGATGCGGCATGTGTTGGTGGCAGAATCTGGAAAAAGATGAGAATACTTGTGAGAGAGTTTGAAGGGAAATGTGCAAACACAGATTGAAATTCAATCCAGCGAAGAATAAAGTTATGAGGATTGGAGGTGGGGATGAGGAAATGTGGAGGGAGGAATTGGTTTGTAGAAGTGTGAGAATGGAAACTTGAGGAGGTGAATGAATTCAAATATCTAGTAATGTTGGGTGGAAGGTAAGGGTGGGACGGAAAAAGGAATAAAGAACAGAGTGGTAGAAGGAATAAAGTATTGGGGGGCCAAAGAAAAGTATGGAAGAAAGGAAAAATTTCGAAAGAAATAAAGATTAGAATGTTTGAATGTATGTGTTCACCTTCTGTATTGTATGTGTGTGAAACAAAGACGATAAGTGCTCGTCGAGAAAAAGTTTCAATGTCTTTGAGATGAAAGATTTGAGAGAGATATATAAATTGAGAAGGATTGATAGATTAGAAATGAAAGAATAAGGGAGATGTGTAAATGGAAGAAGGGTGTAATTGATAGAGAGGAGGAGGATGTGCTAAAATGGTTTGAACATATGTGAAGAATGAAAGAGAACAGAATGGTTGGCAAGGTACGTAGATCCGATGTAGATAGGAGAAGGGTAGGGGGAGGGGAAGGCCGAAGTGGAGATGGATGGATGGAGTGAGAGTGATTTTGATGGAAGGAATTTGAGTTTAGACGAGGGTAGAAGATTTGTGGAGACAGAGATGGAGGGATGTGGTGAAAGCGTTGAAAGGTAAGAATAGTTATGTTTTGTAAGGGAATTGTGGCGGGCACCACCTCACAAGAAAGTGGGAAAGGTGATAGTGAAATATATATATATATATATATATATATATATATATATATATATATATATATATATATATATATATATATATATATATATATATATATATATATATATATATATATATATATATATATATATATATATATATATATATATATATATATATATATATATATATATATTATATATAAATATATATATTATATATAATATATATATATATATTAATTATTATCCGCATCCGCATATATTATATAATATATCCGCATCCGCATCCGCATCCGCATTTTCGAAAATTCAACATCCGCATCCGCATCCGCATCCGCACTTTCGGAAATAACATCCGCATCCGCATCCGCATCCGCACTTTCAAAAATTCAACATCCGCATCAATCCGCAGACATATCCGCATAAATTAAAATATGACATCCGATATACTAATATATATAATATATATAATGACCATCTATTTAGAAGATATTTTCGCTTTTGTCATCAAATTACTGTTGGTTAGAACTCTCGTCAAGGGACATCCTTTACATTGTATTAGAAAAGAACATAATTGAATTGCTATCCACAAGTAGGTAAGAGCTTCATTCTCCCATCCTATTAACTATCATGTAACGAAATAGTCTGGTATATATATATATATATATATATATATATATATATATATATATATATATATATATATATATATATATATATATATATATATATATATATATATATATATATATATATATATATATATATATATTTTTTTTTTTTTTTTTTTTTTTTTTTTAATTTAATATAATTTAATCATAATAATAATAATAATAATAATACTTATCGATATTAATATTTTTTCGCTCAGTTTTTAATAAACTAACACCCCTAGAATACTGCATTCCTCTGAAATATATATTGCATTCCTCTATGTATTGCAATATATATTTATTTAAAGCCCACCCCAAAAAAACGTTCCTTTCGCACCTCACTGAAACAGATGAGTATTTCCAGTGTTGTTTGGTCAACCTTAACACTCCTTATCATCTATCTACTCACTTCATTATTATAAATAAAAAATGGACAAGTGAAACTTTTTAATGTTTTCACGCCCGTTATTTTTCATAAAATCGAGTCGAGCCTGTATATATATATATATATATATATATATATATATATATATATATATATATATATATATATATATATATATATATATATATATATATATATATATATATATATATTATATATATATATATATTATATATATATATATATTATATAATTATAATATTTATATTACCCTCATTATTAATAATAATAATAATTAATAATTATAATAATAATAATATATATAATAATAATAATAATAATATTATTATATTATTATTATTATTATTATTTTATTATTATTATTATTATTATTATTATTATTATTATTATTATTATTATTATTATTATTATTATTATTATTATTATTATTATGATTAAATTGCAGTGTTTCGCTTTAGTATTGCAATTCCTTTTTAAGTAAATTTTAAGCCTTTAAAAAATGGAGAAACGGCGGCAAAATCCCTAAATAAAATTTATCTTACTCCAACTTCATTTTTATGATTTACGAAACAAATTCAACGCAATTAGTTTCATTACCTTATATATATATATATATATATATATATATATATATATATATATATATATATATATATATATATATATATATATATATATATATATATATATATATATATATATATATATATATATATTGGTCAAAGGCCAGAGGCCTACTAATTTCCACAAGAGTTGGGGAAACATAGGAAGTATTGTCAACTTAAAGGCAGACATATCATGATTCTCGGTGCTAAAAGGTATGTAAGTCAAAGTAAGTTAATTGGGAAAATAGATAAAGGTAGTGTGTTCCAGACTTTACCAGTAGAGTACATATAAGATTGAGCATAGCGGTTAAGTTTGGGGTCAGAGAGTTGGACAGAAAATGAATAATACTATGCAGAAAGACGTGTCGCAATGGAGGAGGTATGCAACGGGAGAGTTCAGAAGAGCAGTGTCCATTGTAATAACGATGGTATAGAGAAAGTGACGCAACAATTGGCGTGAAGAAATTACGAAGCCTCAGAACACCCAACCGTTCAGAAGCTTGTTTAGAACGAGTTTTAATGTGATCTTTCCAAGAAAGATCACGAGAAAGGGGGACCTAGAATTTTAAGGACAGACGAAAGTTTGAGTTATGTGTTTTCGAAGACGTAGTTGTGGGACGTGTCATTCAAATTGAAAAGAGTAATGAATAATGGAGTCAACGGCATAGGAGTGGGTAGGTGATGAAGTAACAGAGAGGAGGTCGTTAATGAAAAATGGAAAAAGTGATGGGGTATGACAGATCTTTGAGGAACACCACTATTAATGATTTAAAGGATGAAAGATAGCCGTCTATAATAGCTGCTATAGAACGACCGGAAAGAAAATCAGAGAAGAATAGAAACCGAAAGAGGGAAGTTTTGAAATCAAAGCTTTGTATCAAACTCTATCGACAGCTTTAGATATATCCAGCAAGACAGCAAAAGATTCACCGAAATTCCGAAGACCGGAGAACCAAGAGTCAGCTAAAAGGAAAAGAAGATCACAAGTAATGCGTTTTTTTTTCGAGAGCCATACTGGCGGTCAGAGATAACGTTAGAAGAATTGAGATGTCTCCAAATCTTCCTAGTAAGGAAAGATTCGAAAACTTTAGAAAGAACAGAGGTTAAAGAAATAGGACGGTAGTTGGGGGGTTGAGAGGGGTCCCCATTTTCCGGCACAGGCTGAATGAGCGCACGTTTAAAGTACGAAGGTATGATTGAAGTAGAAAGACAGAAGAAATAGTTTACCAAGGCAGGGTGCAAGCTCAGAAGCACAAGTTTTGAGAACCACAGGAGGAATACCATCAAGACTGTGTGCCTTGTTAGTGTTAAGCTCGGAGAGAGCAGAAATGACGTCTTTAGAAGAAATTACAATTGTAGGCATAAATAAGTTGAAGGGGTTGGAGGAGTAAGAATAGCTCCGGAATCGTCTAAGGTTGAATTAGAGGCAAAAGTTTGAGCGAAGAGTTCAGCTTTAGTAGAAGAAGAAACGGTCTTTGTGTCCATCAAAAGGAAAGAAAGAAAGGAAGAAGCAAAGTTAGAATTTACATTTTTTGCAAAATGTCAGAAAGGGTGTGAGGAAAAGGAACCAGGAAGATTATTGCATTTTCTATGAAGGAAAGAGTGCTCAATGTTATTAAGAATAGATTTCGCACGATTCGGGGATGAAATACAAGTTGCGTGAGTTTTTGGAGTTTGAAGACAAAGTAATCCCTGAAGGCAGCATCACTCCGGGGAACAGCACGAGAACAAGCTGAGTTAAACCAAGATTTGCTATGTTTAGTTTAGTTGAAGGGAAAGAATATGGAATGTACGCCTTCATGCCTGCGAGAATCACCTCAGTTACACGCTCTGCTCATTTCAAGCGACCCTTCAACGAAAACAGTAATCATTCCATGAGAAATCAGAGAAGTAGCGGCACCGGTGTGCCAGAAACGTCTCATCACGGTGGGCTGGTGCCGTTCTTGCAGAAGACTTGAAAACAGAACAAGATACGGATATAAGAAGGTGATCGGATGAACCCAGAGAAGGAATGAGTTTATCAGTGTAAGGAGGAGGATAAGAAGTTAAGAAAAAATCAAGTATGTTGGGTTCATCACTAAGGCGGTCAGGGATATATATATATATATATATATATATATATATATATATATATATATATATATATATATATATATATATATATATATATATATATATATATATATATATATATATATATATATATATATATATATAAAATACTTCGAAAACAAATAACTTTCCCTACGAAATTTCTCCCAAAATTTGATTTCATTTATTTTCTTCTAATTTAATTTCACAGCGGACTTGTATTTCAATTATACGATATATATATATATATATATATATATATATATATATATATATATATATATATATATATATATATATATATATATATATATATATATATATATATATATATATATATATATGCGAGTGAAATATATATTAATTAAAAAGCACCATTATAGAATTATTCTTTTTTCCAATTATTATGATAATTTTATTGACAAGTAAATGTTAAATTTTTAAACATTTAAAAAAAAAAATACATAAAATTGAATTTTAACATAATTTGATTACACAGTCACTCAAACACTCAAAAACATTCTGTACATATTTCTATTTAAAAAGATATACTATGAAATTATAATCCACCTATCCCTACCCCTAAACTCCTCTTGTGCTTACACATACATACACACATATTCATGAAAGAAACCTTTCCACATTAATTAACAAGGAAGTAAATAAATGCATACGGAAGAAGCTGGAAAACAATGAGCGCGGTTAACGTACATGTTTAACAAATAAATACGATTCACGGTCTAGACTCTAGAGACCGCTCTTGAAAAGTCTATTTTGCTAATGAACATTAGAGTCATTTTATCAACATAACGTAAACAGGTTTCTATACAATTTGCATATATTTGAAAATTGCATCTCTTTGTTAATTAAGATTTTTAAAACATTATTTGTCAATTAATTAAACGTAAAATACAATAAATAATACAGTTAATTACTACGGATATGGTGTCTGTGTTCTTAAATAATATTTCAATATTAGAAAACGACTCATTTTCATATGACACTTAAGAGTCTTTAGAAGTTAATATTTAACAGTTAGAATATTTTAATTTTAACAAACAGATGCTCAAACAGTAGAATGATCGTTTGGTAAGGTGTGAGAATCGTGGTTCGATACCTCGACCGGATTCAAGATAGAAAATAGGAAAATGACCAAAGTTAAGATCTTTAACAAATAAATTCGAGAAGATACGAAACATATTTACACACTTTGCAAACACTTTTCTGAAAGGGGACCAAGTAATCAAACACCATTATATGTAAATTCATTAAATACATATAAATAATTATTAAATATTATTATTAGTTTAAATATTAAATAACATTTTAAAGACTAAGTGAAATAACAAACTTCTCTTCTCATGCAAGTTTTATATCATCCTAACATTTTGATCGATCATTAATTACATTCTAGCTGCTAATTCCGAGTTATTTATTACAAGGAAATATTTACAAAAATAAAATGCGGAATTTTTTGGGGTGGGGGGGGGGACCTTTCTAGAGGTTTGATTTCACTATTTTTATATTATTATTATATATTATTATTATTATTATTA
>SEYY01023348.1:35000-112500 GCA_009176605.1 Armadillidium nasatum
AGTTCACATCTCACGGGCATTGCTCTATTCGAGGAAACTTTCCTAGGTAGTATATACCTAGGATCCGCAAGAGGGATCGAACCAGCTCACTGAAGCCCGTGAGTCAATCACTCTACCGTTTGTGCCCACGGTATATATATATATATATATATATATATATATATATATATATATATATATATATATATATATATATATATATATATATATATATATATATATATATATATTAGGGACGGAGTGAAGTATCGGTATCGGTGAATTTGAAAATCTTAGTATCGGTATATTTTCAGGTATCGGGTATCGGTACCTGTAAATTTTTAGGTATCGGTATCGGTAAAAATTTTGGTATCGCTCCATCCCTAATATATATATATATATATATATATATATATATATATATATATATATATATATATATATATATATATATATATATATATATATATATATATATATATATATATATATATTATATAATGATCAATAATTTTACTATCAAATAAAAAATGATATAGGGAAGTGTGATTTCACAGAAAAATAAAGTGTTCTAAAATGGAAGATAAAGTTATGTCTTTTCATTAGCAAACCAAAATGAAAAATCATTACTTTGTTCTATATAATAATGAAAATGAAGTTAAAAACTTAGAACTGTTGTAATTCCAGAAAACTCTGATCATAAAAGATGCAGAGAAACAAATACATGTGCAAATACGTTAAAGAACACTTACACATGTTAGAATAGTAAAATTTTTATTTTTCAGATGTTGTGAAGGCCAATATAATATTGTAAAAACTTTTAATTTGTTTACCATAAAGAAGATTTTCATTTAGGTGCAAATACTTGTGGTTGTTTAAGTAATACTGTTTAGTACTTAGTTCACAAAGCAAGTTTATAAAGACCATATGAAAACCAGATTATTACATATATTAACGTTTTTGATTTTGCAAAGTCTAATATAAAAATTTAAATATTGTATTAATGAAGTACTAATGAATAAGTAGTATCAAGTTTACGTCCACATGGACCTATCCCATAATTTTTTTTTTTAACCAGACTTGAATTCTTTATCTGATTGCATTATGAATGTAAATAAATTTTCAGAAAATAGTCATATTTACAATATGTCATATAAAAATCAAAAGAAAATTTTTTTAAAGTTTATTCATCTTTAAAAGTTTTCTAATTAAAAAATTTAAAAATTAATTATTATATATATATGATTAAATCTTAATTAAGCACATTTTATTTTAATATTGCAATAGTAAATTAAGGTGTCCTTAAAATTATTTGTTACAAAACCTAATTGATAATAACTTAAAATTCTTAAATTTAAACTTACAAGGCATATATTATTACTGGTATGGTACTTACTAAATAAAGCTGACTGCATTCAAATTTAATATAAAAAAATGCAAATGTAAAGTTTGTGCAAAATATTTCCATAACTTTTGAAAACTGTTTTGACTTATAAAGTCTTAGATCTTAAGAACACTAAAAAATTAGAGACAGTAAGAAGTCACAAAGGCCTACCAAGACCATCCCAGTCAAACAAGCAAAATGTAAAATATATCACAAAACTTGCACAATAAACTAAATAAGCAATGCCAAACAGACATACTTGATGGTTTGTAAACAGTATCCCATTTATCAGTCATATATACAGCATCCAACTTAACTTTAAAGAGATTTTTTTGACTGTGACACTTAAAAAGTGAGGCGTGGCATATACTCATTATGATCTTATGAATCCTTAAAGTAAGGGGAATCACGTCCTGTTGTCCGATTTGCTGGCTATTCCGTACGTTTTGAGGAAATGACCTTTGAACATGTTGAATGCAACATCAAATTTTTTGTAAATATTTTAATAATTAACTACCATTCCATCAATTAGGCTTAGTCATGATTTGATATGATGATTTTGTTGCAAGAGAATCCTACTTTGTCAAAAATTTCCTATGAAAAATATTTAAAAAATAAACAACTCTTGCTGAATAAAAATTTTCTTACATCAAGATGGCATGACTTCTTTTTCATATTCTCATCATCTCCCCTGGTCTCCCTTATATGATCTACTGTAAAAAAAATTTACTGCTCTCAGTATTATCAAGAGATGTAAATATTTTGTAAACTTATATCAAGCTCCTTCTTTTAAATTACCTTTCAAAAGAACATTCTTAACTCCCTCACTGCACAACTATTTCTAAAGCCAGAAATCATCTTTGTTGTTTTATGTCACACTTTTATTAGATTTTCATCTTTTTATAGCCTACATGAAAATATTGGTGTTTTATTATATTTTTATTTTATACTATTTCAGTTTTAATTTGAAATTTTGGTTTTTATTGCCTCTAGATCTTCAAAATTTTAAAAATTTTGGTCTTTTTCCTACATCCTATGGTACACAGAGGAGTATAAGAACAAAAGAAAATAAGAGACAGAAGCTTATCAAGACTTCCAATGAACAAATACTAAATATGCCATTCAATATGAATGGCTCGTTCCAGAATGAAATTTTCCCCATGAAAATGATCAACTCAATCACATTATTATACAGTATATGCAGCATGTAATTTATTAGATAAACTGTAAAAGAAATATCATCTAAACTAACATGTAAAGTCATTAATACCCCCAAAGGAATCTCAAAACCAAGATAAACTGCCCAATAAAAGCTGAGTCAGTCATATTATACCTTGATCATCCCACTTGTTTTTAAAAGTTGAAAAAGGGTTACTATCAACAATATCCTGTGGTAAACCATTCCAAAAACTAGCCACTCTGTTGCTGAAAAAATGCTTTCCCACAACAAGATGGCAAGTTTTCTTCTTATTCTTTTTATTATGACCCCTGGTGAGTCCACTGTATCCTAATAATAAAAGTACCACAATCAATATCAGAAAATTTTAAATCACCCTTTAATAGTATACTTACTCTAACACTGCATGATGCTGACAATCTCATTTATTATTGCAGCATTCAGTTCCTGACCCTGAAAAGGAGATCTATAAAATGCTCCTATTCTATATAGTTTACTCCTTATAACAATATCTAACATATAGATTCAAGCTCTAGAACAGTTTTTAATTTCAGTCTCTGAACAAACTGAATCGTATTTCTGATATTAAAAGCAACACTTACCCCTTTCCTACCAATGTTCTGGTACAGATAAAATTAATCACTTAATTCCAAATACTTGTAATGAAATCACCTAAAAGGTTTTCATTTAAACAAATCTCTGTAATACAAATTAAAGTTATCTATACCCTAATCTTTAAATACTTCAAGTGGGAATTAATCTCACTTACATAAAGGGTAAATCCTCTTTTCCTTTTCTCTCTTCTTGGCTTGAAATGAAATAATTAATTCTAAGTTTTATTTATTGAGAGTGTCTCTTTTCTCTTATCTAGGCAGACTGCTCCCAAGCACAATAACTATGCTGAAAGTTAGCTGATGAATCCGGATTCCTCACACCTTTGCAGTTAATTGATATTGTGTCAGAAAATATTTACCTTTTACTCTATGCCTAGATAATTATCCAAGTAAAAAAAACAATGCCACAAATAATATCCAAATTTTCCTCTACTATTACGTTTCCCATTAACTCTACTTCTTATTACTAATTATGTGAGAATTTGCATAGAAATAATTAATAACATGAACACCATTTACATTTTTAAAAATTTGCCCTTTACCCCTATCCTTGTTTAGTTTCCCAGATTACATGATTCCAATATTTTATCACTGAAAATATTGACACCTTTTCTATCAAGATGGACTCGATCCTCTACAAACACATCTCTCATTCCATAATTGCTAATCAAAAATTAGGGATGGGCTGGATAACTAGTTGCTATCCGGCTATCCAGCCTATTGGCCTTTTTTTTTGGTATCTGGTTATCCAGTCAGATAGTACTATCTGACTGGATATTGGACAAAAATAAAATATGACAGATATTGACTCCCAGAAATAGAAGAGTCACCACAGGTGCTTGGTGTGTCACATTTGATAGGGAACTTAAAATGCTGGTAGGAAGCATCATTTGCTCTGTGCTCAACATTATGTGCTGGTACAAGTGAGGTATATCCATCTTGCAGAATTTCAGAGAGAAAATTGGTGGTTTCCAAATATAAAATCCAAGGTCATGCACTCATATTGCACTTCTGGAAATCATAATTTCATGGATTTTTTTTTTTTCCAATATGGTGTATCATTTCATTTGCTGCTAATTTGATTGTCCTATTCAAAGACTTATTGTCCTTTCACAGTCTTTGTTTACAATGTTGCTAAATCAGATTCAAGACAATATATATATATATATATATATATATATATATATATATATATATATATATATATATATTATATATATATATATATATATATATATATATATATATATATATATAAATTAATGTCTGCTATTAGACTTGAACCAGCAACCTTTAAGATGGTAAGCTTGTGCATTAACCACCAGGATATGGTGGTTCAAAAGGAAACTGCATTGGAACTGCTCATGATCTACACTCATGATGTCAATCCTAAAGGACTCTTCTGACTGCAACTCAGGCAAAGGGCAACAGGGTCAAAGATCGAATCCATCACTCCCAGAAAGTTATGTAATAAAGTTTTAAAGTGTGCAAAAACTCTCACAGACTATTTTTATGTAGAAAATTAATGTCTGCTATTGAACTCAAACCAACAACCTTTAAAATGGAAAGTCTTGTACATTAATCACTAAGCTACATCGGTTCAAAAGGAAAATGCATTTGAACCACCATGGCCTAGTAATTGACACATAAGACTAACCATTTTAAAAGTTGCTGGTTCAAGATCAAATAGCAGACATTAATTTTCTATGTAAAAATAGTCTATGAGAGTTTTTGCAGACTTTAAAACTTTATTACATAACTGTTTGGGAGTGATGGATTCGACCTTTGACCTCATTGCCCTTTGCCTGAGTTGCAGTTGGGAAAGTCCTTTGGGACTGATATCATGACTATAAATCATGAGCAGTTCCAATATATTTTCCTTTTGAACCGACATGGCTTGGTGGTAAACACACAAGACTTACCATTTAAAAGTTGCTGGTTTAAGTCTAATAGCAGACATTAATTTTCTATATAAAAATAGTATGTAAAAGTTTTGGCAGACTTTAAAACTATATATATATATATATATATATATAGCTTGAATCCAATTGTTAAAAAAAATATATTGAAAGGACAATACGTCTTTGAATAGGACAATCAAATTAGCGATAGACATAATATGCCATATTGGAAAAACCACAAATTTTAATCATTAACATTTTTTAATTTTTTATAGTTTTTTTACAAAATCGTTGGTTGATGAACTGATGAACCAAAAAATAATCATATTATAATCATTTCCTCTATATAGGAAAGCTGAGTAAAAAAAATTTGTTGTTCCATTCTAAATTATTACCAGAAAGTTTGAGCAAAAATTATCACATTTTTCCTATAATTTGTCTTCATTTTAAATTTTTTTTAAATTTTTCTCTGGAATACATTTTTGCTCTACAGCATCAAATATGACAAAATATGAACAACCTTAGAACTGCCAAAAATATCCTATTGTTTAATGTGTCTATACTCAAAATTAAGAAGCTGTGATAAATGTCTCATTTTTAATACAGTCAACATGAGATCATACGACCTTACTTTGTATAAAACAGTATACTTTGTTGTCATGTCTAGATTCAATGAAATTATCTTACTTACCTAACGCTTCTCCTTTGGTATGATGTGCCATAAAATATGAATCATCACCAAATTTTCCGGTTTTTGATTTATTAAATCCTAGTGAATGATACTTGGCAAATCCGCTTACAGCAGTAACAAATTTTAACCCTTTCTTGCCTTCTAAAATTGAGGAACTAGGATTGGATATATCTGAATTTAGTAGAGAGTTATTTGACGAATTAGATGATGCACTTTGACTATTAGAAACATTTAATCCAAAAATACCATTTACAAATGCTCTTGAAAAGAGACGCCCATACATCAAAACACTCTGCATTGTCAAAGTTAATGCAAATCTAATATTCTTTTCACACTTGTAATCTCACATAATTTTCCTTGTTAATTAAAAATACAATACGAATTTTCTTAAGTCTAATGTTACAAAAACTTTTGAAAATTAAACTTTATAAAATTTTAAAACGTAGTGCTTTCAGAGATACATAAACCTGTATAATTGCGGTATGATCGTTTGTATTATTCTTTTTTAAAATTTAGGTTTTTCACAGTATATATGCTCAAACAGAATTCCTTCTAATATTTTTTTTTTTTTTTTTTTTAATTATTTAAGCACACTCGGCAGTTGTAGAGCAGACAAAATTTGGAGCAGTGTAGTGAGATAAAAAAAAAATTAATACATTATATAAACAATTTTGAAATGATTAAAAATTTTGGGCTTTAGAAAATAAGTGGTAGCATAGACCAAAAATTATCCTCTTTTATTTCTCAGCTCAAAATGTAATTTAAGTTTTGAAAAAAGGTATACTCATACCACACAAAAATTTACTAGGAAGAACCCAACCATAGTCACCAAAATCCAATAAAATAAATCCTGCATTTTTAACACTACGACAGAAACTTAATTAATGAAAAATTCTAAATCCAAAAGGAAATAAATTATGATAAAATTATTCATACGCATTAAAAATATCAAAAAGTTAATGGGTACATAATAAAGGAAAAATTGAATATTATTTGTTTTACCGAGAAGCGGGTAAATGAGAATATTTAATATTTATGGTGATTCGTTACAAGAATTTGAGGTCGGGGATTATTGATTTTATATGTACCAGTGAATTGAAAGGAAAGGTAAAGTCGTTGCTCTTTATATTAGTAACATAATTCAATCTGTTCAGAGACTAGAATTTAAACCTATACCAGAGATTGAATCTTTTTGGGTTGATATTGTTAGGAATAGTATGCTATATAGAATAGGAACATTATACAGATCTATTAGGAGCTGAATACTGCAATGATAAATGAGTTGTGACATTGCGTAATGTAAAAGAAATAGGACTTTTCATAAAACGTGATTTCAATTTTTCTGTTATTGATTGGGATAATTTTCTTCTACTGATCAGATTAGTTTATTGTTCATCTACTGTAAACAGATAGTTTTTAAGGCAGGTTGTTTATGAGGCTACAAGATTCACTTCATTATTTGACCTAATATTTGCAAATCTCAGCTATTGTGAGATGCAGGAGAATTATTAAACTGTTTTTGTGACCCCAATTAATGAGAAAGGTAAAAGGAATGATCTTGGAAATTACAGATCAGCTAGTTTGACCTCATTAGTAGTAAAAGTTCTAGAAGGAAATGTTGAAAATTCCAATATAAAAATATTTAGTAGTAATAAGAATTTGCTAGACTTCCAAGATGGTTTTAGGGAAGATAAATCATATCAGCGAATCTTTAAAATTTATAGAGCATATTAATTGCACGGACAAAGGAGATTCATGCAGTTGATATTGTATATCTTGATTTTAGCAAGCTTTTGATAGTACCTCATAAATTGCCGATTTGCAAACTATCTCATTGTGGTTTAGTAGGAGTTGTCCTTCACATAAACTAAAAAATGTCTTTGAAACCTCACATCACAATGGTTGCTAGGGCCACCTCAAAGAAGCTGGAAGTTCTGTTTAGACTGCGAAAAAATTTTCTTCTTCGAAGTTACTCCAATTTTACAAGGGCCTCATCCGCCCTTGTATGGAGTGCTGCTCTCATACCAGGAGTGGCTCAGGTTTCACCCATCTTTTGAATAGGGTCGAGTCGAAGGCTAAAAGACTTTTAAACTGTTCGGCTCTTTCTGATTCCCTTGACACTTTATCTTTGCCACGTGACTTTGGTGCCTTGTCTCTTCTCTATAGGTACTACAACGGCAAATGCTCGAGGGAGCTGTCCACTCGTATACCTCCACCTTTACGGCGTTCTCGTAGCACAAGGGGTGAATTGTCTTCGCATCAATCTTGTGTAAACATAGGCAACTCTAGGCTTGTCGACTGTGATGACTCCTTTTTTCTGACCACCTCCGTTTTGTGGAACTCTCTCCCATCTTCTGTTATCTTCCGAATTCGATCTCAGTTTCTTTAAAGCCCACGTCTGCTCTCACCTAAGAAATTTGCGTTAGGTGGGATTTGCAGATTTAAAAAATAAAAATTATTCTTTACTTCCTTGCCCTGACACCCTCTCCTTGAATAGGGCTTTGTTCGTGAGCTGTGGCGATGTGTTTAAGAAAAAATGAATACATGAGTGGTTGAAAGACAGGGGACAGTGCAGTATTAATAGGAGCTAATATATATGTAGTTTTGTGCTGGAACCTCTTAATTCTATTCTTAATCTGTATCAATGATTTGGATAAGGGATTAAAAATTTAGTTTTTAAGTTTGCTGACGGCACTAAGCTGACCTATCCGAAGGATGTATGACTGTTCCATACGACTTAAATAAACTTCTTGGTTGAGCTTGAAAGTAACAAATAAATTTTAAAAATAAAACGTGTAAGGTTCTTCACGTGTGCTAGCTTTTCTGGTAAGAATTTCAATTATAAAATGTATGGGAAATGGCTTTGTCTGGGGAGCAGCCATTCATCTTCTGTCCTCTACCGTGGCTCAAACGGTATAGTTATTGATTCATGTGCTTGAGGGGGCCAGTTCGATCCCACTTGCAGATCTTAGGTATGTACTACTTAGAAAAGCTACTCTCCTAGAATAGTGGAATGCCCGTGAGATGTGAACTTTTTATTTAAAAAAAAAAAAGTTATTTTCCTGGTCTGTATACTGTGTACTTCTGCACACGTCAAGGTTGACTTTCAACAATTTTCAGGCATCAGTTCTTCCGTTGTGGTTACGCTTCAAGGAATCTTTATCCACAAACTACCATCGTAAAACTTTAGCTTTCCGGGCAACTCGGTCAGCTTTACGACTGAGAAGCTGCTTTTCTCTAGTTAGTTGGGTCCCATTTGTATAATAAGGATCCATTCTTCTAATTTTATTTTGAATAACAAATAGCCATTCACTTTTTATCTTCAAATCCTTTTCCTTCATGGCAAATTTGAAACACTGTCACAAAGTAAAAATATACAATTAAGCTAAGAAGAAAGAGAGAGAGAGAGAGAGAGAGAGAGAGAGAGAGAGAGAGAGAGAGAGAGAGAGAGAGAGAGAGAGAGAGAGAGAGAGAGAGAGAGAGAGAGAGAGAGAGAGAGAGAGAGAGAGAGAGAGAGAGAGAGAGAGAGAGAGAGAGAGAGAGAGAGAGAGAGAGAGAGAGAGAGAGAGAGAGAGAGAGAGAGAGAGAGAGAGAGAGAGAGAGAGAGAGAGAGAGAGAGAGAGAGAGAGAGAGAGAGAGAGAGAGAGAGAGAGAGAGAGAGAGAGAGAAAGTCTTGATTGGTCTACATAAGTTTTTGACGGTTTTTAGTTTTCTAGTATGTTAAATAATGTTATGAAATTTGAAAATATTTTTCGGTAAATCTTGATGGAGAGAAAAGTTTCAATTATTTTTTCTACTGTGCTATTTTTATCTCTACTGTTGACTTTTTCATAGGACTGTGATAAGACTTGCCAGGTAAACAGTTCTCATATCTCTTCGATTACTCGTAATATCGTAAATTGACAAAACGGGGATTATATGCTATTTTGTAATGAAATAGTCTTGTCCTAAAAAGCTTGCCTATTTTAAACATATAAGTTACACGTCATTAATTTTGCAATTTTTGAACAAACATTATCATTTTTCCTGTAAAGCTTGTATCAAGAGACAAAAATAAAAATATGTGGGATATCAAAATAAGCCTTTGTTATTTACGAAGCAATTTTAATTTTATTTTATTTTATTTTATTTGTTTTATTTTTTTTATTTTTTTATTTTATTATTATTTTTTTATTTTATTATTATTATTTTTTTTTTGATGCAATAAAATGGATTCTTGATTGTCATAAATTTATAACATTGATCTAAATTAATAAATAATTCTTTTACTATGTCATTAGTTCTGTCATCTGTGTGAACGAAAATTTCATTGAAGTATTTTGTATACTGTGTGGGAAATTGTAGAATGTAATTTTGTGTTCTTTTCAATGGTATTCATAATTTTATCTAAAAGTGTCTGGTTTTATTTTTTATTTTTTATGATGAGTAATCAGTCTATGAAACATATAGGTCATATGATACAGTATATACCGTATAATAAATGGATATAAACAGACAGAAGTCAGATATGAACCTCGTATGGATATTTCTTATAGTATAGACAGATTTTGGATTGTTAAATGTAATTGCTGCAATTAAATCTTTGGGTAATTTGAATATCTTCTGAATTCAAGAGTTTGGTATAGTTCTTAATGGGCTGAAATATGTAAAATTTATTCAGTTGGCTTACTTAAAAAAAAAGAAAAGAAAAATCATTCATTGGCATACATTCACAAGGCCTTGTACTTAATAATTGTGTAATTTACTAAACTTGGTTGGTATTGTATGGTGGTAATGAAAGGTAAAAGTACCAGGTGAGCATTTTTTACTACAATTTAAAATTATAAAAAATATTAAATTAAGCCTAATGAAGTGTGAAGACCACTACTGTATAATAAAAAAAACATTTAAAACTTTTGCAAGAAAAATAAAAACAAATGGCAATTGTACCATTCACAATATTTTAGTGGATTTTTTCATACAAGACCAGGTTGCTAAAACTAGCAACATACCTATGCGTTGCGACTTTGACTGGAATTACTGGTAGGGATTTGAAAATAACTCATAGCCTCTAGTACGACAAATGTAAAAAAAAATTTTAACAGCTATTTCATATATATATATATATATATATATATATATATATATATATATATATATATATATATATATATATATATATATATATATATATATATATATTATATTATATATCTATCTTCAATATATGGTAATATTGATATATGGAAATATCAATATTCAATGCAAATTTTTTTATATTTGTATTATTATTATTTAGCATTATTTTCATTTATACCTATTAATATTATTATTACTATTATTATTTAGTTTTCTAGCGTACTTATTTCACTTTATCATAACTTGAATGACCAAAGTTGCCATGTGATACAGGCCTAACAGTTAATAAAAAGGCCTTTATATATATATATATATATATATATATATATATATATATATATATATATATATATATATATATATATATATATATATATATATAGAGGGTATAGTTGATAGAGCGGAGTAGGGTGTGCTAAAATGTTTTGGACATATGTGTAGAATGAATGAGGACAGAATGGTGGGCAAGGTACTTAGATCTGAGGTGGATGGTGATAGGGGGAGGGGAAGGCCAAAGTGGAGATAGATGGATGGAGTGAGAGAGATTTTGGGTGGAAGGAATTTGAGTTTAGAAGAGGGTAGAAGACTTGCAGAGGACAGAGTGAGATGGAGGGCGGTGGTGAAAGGGGTTGATAAGTAAGAATGGGTATGATTGTAAGAGAATTGTGGCTTGCACCACCCCACGAAAGTGGGAAAGGTGATAGTGAAATAAATAAATAAATAAAAATATATATATATATATATATATATATATATATATATATATATATATATATATATATATAGTATATATATATATATATATATATATATATGATGGTATTTAATTTTCATTGAGTACATGGAGAATATATTATTTTTTAAAATTTAGCTTTCGGTTGTAAGATGTATTGTGGTTAATGGTTATTCATAAATATATTTTTAGTTTTTAAAAATATTAAATATGTTACCCTTTTACATTCTTTCAATAAAATTAAGTTTTAGTCTTTGGTGCTTTGTTACTTTTTTCCTATTTCATTTGCAGTAGTACTTATAATATTAAGATAAATGATTAATTATAATTTTATAAAATGTAACTTAAAAAGAAAGGAAGTGTTTGAAATAAGGTATGTACTGTATTTCAGTAAGCTTCATTTTATGCATTTGTATCTAATTTAAAAACTGAATTATATTACAAGTTTTTTTTAAAAAGTATATTCTTATTCTTTCACAGTGATGAGAGAATTGGAATTGGTAGTTTTGCAGGAATCAGGCATTAAATTTTTTTTTCAGCATTGTCCAATCACTAGTATATATATTATATATATATATATATATATATATATATATATATATATATATATATATATATATATATATATATATATATATATATATACACTAGTGATGGGATAATGCCAAAAAGAAATACCAATTCCAATGCTGACTCTCTTGTTACTGTGAAAGAATAAGAATATACTTTTTAAAAAACCTGTAATATAAATTCAGTTTTTATATTAGACACAATTCCATATAATGAATCATAGAGGGGGACAAAAGTAAAGATTATTTTTAAAAATTAAAAAGTGGTTTAAAAGCAATTTTACAAAATCTTTATATATATATATATATATATATATATATATATATATATATATATATATATATATATATATATATATATATATATATATATATATATATATATATATATATATATATATATATATATATATATATATATATATATATATATATATATATATATATATATATATATATATATATCCTAGATTAGTTTCTAAGGTATCTCAGTCATTTAAATATAATGACTGATTATGGAAGAAATTGTTGAAGATGATTCATATGAAAATGAAAAAATTGCACTTTTAGGAGACCTGATTGCAAAAGCTGAATCAGTTCTTTCTCCAAAACCAAAAAATGTTTGGCATGTAAGTAATTTTAAGTACTACTTTTCAAATACTGTCAGGTTTTAATTATTGTAAGCGATTAAAGTTTAACTATTCACTATTGCAAAAAAAATTTGTTGATATTTTCCTGAATGTCCAACTATTTAACCTGTGGTCACATCATTGTGTTGACTATTCAAATTGAACACGGTATGCCTAGAGATTAAATGGATTGGTATATAGAAAAATAGTTTAATTAATGTTTTGTAACACTTCTATTCTATCTACTCTGAAAATTTCATAAAAATTAATTAAATAGTAATTTAACATTAATTTATTAGAGCAAATTTTCAATTTTGAGATGATTTTCACCCTATGACATATAATTATTTAGCATTATAATATAAAAAAATGTTTGGTTAATGTTTAGAGGAGCCATAAACCTAAATTTTTTATTCATAGCCCATTTTTTTTTCCCCATTTCTGTTTGACATATTGAAAAGGAGTCATAGAACTGAGCAAGATTACTATTTCTTCAAAACTTTCTTTAATAATAATAATTACCTTTCAATATTAGTGGATTATTTTAAAGTTTTAAAATGTTTTATTTGTAATTCATCAGTCAATAAATGATTGATTGCTGAATATAAATTTTGTTCAAAATATCAGGTAAAAGAGCAGTTTTAAAATATCTAAGCTTTTCACACTATTTTTGTCTACTTTCAGTTAACATCAAATTTTTGATTTTCTAACAATTTCCATATTTAAACTAAACTCTAGGCAACACTTATTGATCAAAAGGATTACAACATTTGCTTGTAATGTCAAAGTACACAGTCACATGACTTTTCAAATTAATTTTTAAATTAAGGAAATATTCCATTAAAAGTTCGGAATTGTAAGTATGTATGAATTCATTTATTACATTTATTTACTCTATTCTTGTTTTTGTTTTTAGTTATCTGGTGCATTGCAAAGAATTCTATCATCCATGCAGCTTATACTTAATCATGGATGCAAAAAAGATTCAAAAGTAGGTACATTGCTTTATATATATATATATATATATATATATATATATATATATATATATATATATATATATATATATATATATATATATATATATATATATATATATATATATATATATATATAATTAATTAATATAGGGGATATTTTGTGAAGCTATATGTTTCAAGAAGTTATAATTTGTTATTTAATTTTTGCTATTGCAGATTCTATGCACAGTAGAAAATTTCAACTGCCTTAACTGCTAGTCATATATATATATATATATATATATATATATATATATATATATATATATATATATATATATATATATATATATTATTAATTGTACTGAATCCAGTTTATAATGGAATAAATAGTATAGTATGTAGTATTCTAAAAATTAATTAAAATCAGTTTTTCTTTATAATCCTTTCAATTATCAAAATAAAAAAAACAACCCTCCAATTAGATCAAACCAAGCCTGTAGCCAGAAAAACTTTAATTAGGGGCAAATGATTTTCTATTTGGGGCAAAAATATTTATTTTTTTTCATTTATCCACATCTACATATATAACAGGAACAAACTTGAGTATATTTATTCTGATTTAAATTGAGTAAAGGCGTAATTACAGAATACAGTGATGTAGAAAGTTTTCACTGATCTCCTGTGCAGATAATTATCCAAATCCAAATCGGAGTGGTGTAACACCCGTATATATCTGTCATGAAATTACTCATTGATGGTTCAAACACTGATTATAATCAGTGTTTTGACCATCAATGGGTAATTTCATGACAGACATATCCAGGTGTTACACCACTCCAATTTGGATTTAAATGAAATTTTGTGTATAGGGTTATCTTGTGCTCTAAATTCACTTGTGTGAGAAAAAAATTTGGACATAGTTTTTGATTTATGGAGGTTCAGAATTTGGGGGACTGGGGGCTTGCCTCGCCCCAGACTTTCAAAGTCGTATAACTTTTAATTTTTAAGATAACGTTAACAAAATATATATCATTGAAATCAGATAAGAGAGACGAATCCAATGATGGTAAACTCATTTTGATTTGATAAACCTAAAAAAATATATTGGTAAGTAAATTTTCCCCAAATATTAAAAATTAAATATTTGTTAAATTTTATATAACTTTGATATTTTGTCTATCATATAAAATCAGAGGGGGGGGCAAAAGTAAACAATATTTTTAAAAATAAAAAAGTGGTATAAAAGCAATTTTACCAAATTTTATATATATATATATATATATATATATATATATATATATATATATATATATATATATATATATATATATATATATATATATATATATATATATATATATATATATATATATATATATAGTTTTCTTTACTTATAATATCATTAAAGTTTTAAGGTAAAATTTATTTATTTGTATATATTATTTACTAACATTTAGTGGAAATATAGAACGAATTTGAGGTGAATGTGTAATGTGCATTTGAATAAATCATCTGCTGTTCGTCTTGACTTTGCTTAGATGTTATGAGAGTTGAGAATGGAATATATATATATATATATATATATATATATATATATATATATATATATATATATATATATATATATATATATATATATATATATATATATATATATATATATATATATTACTTATTGAAAAACTTCGAGACAATTTCCTTTGAAACACATTATGAATTTGATTTTATTAATTTTGTTTCAGGGTAAATCTCAGCTTTGGAGTTTTATCTTTGGTCTTCGTGTAATCCGTCCAGATTTGTGGCCTGATTATGAATTAAAATACTGTGGAGGTAGTATAACAAATGAACAGCTGGTTTCTCTGTGGCTGCAAATTTCTCTACAATCTCATTTACTTCTGGCACAACTTCGAGCTTTGTTTGAGGATAGGTATTACAACTTTTGCATGCACCATATTATTTTTACTTCACTTTTGTGTGTTTTTATACTCATCTTATATACTTATATATATATATATATATATATATATATATATATATATATATATATATATATATATATATATATATATATAATTTAAAGAACAATTTTTGTCCCTTGGTTACATCCAAAATTATATTCATAAACAATATCTTAAGGCATTGGTTCGTTTCTATACTAGTAACTTACAACCTCGCAGTCTCCCCATTATATTATGGATGTAGCTTATGCAGAATCTTTGGTCGCTCTAAGCTTCACTGTAAAAATATATACATCATACATCTTATTTTTACTTTCCTGATTCATAGTCATTTATATTAATTTGTAATGTTACTTCATTTACAGAAAGGTCCGACGGCCTACATAGATTGCCATGTAATACTTGCCAAAGAGTATATTTTGGAGAAACCATTAAAACATTGCAAACTCTTATTTCTCGATATAGAAGTTGAAACTTTAGTAATGCCATATTTTTTTGCATATCTGAACAACATTCAATAAATTGGACCACTGCATCATTTTATTTTACTTTCTAAGTTAAAAAAAAGAAAAATCTTTAATAGACTTATCAAATCATTCTTCATAAATTACATGGATAATTTTAATTCTTCCGTGGGATTTTTTTATATCGATTATATTACCCATGATTTTTTGAAGTCTCTTTTTAGAAGATATTGTACCATATGTCAGACAATTGTAAATTGATTGAGTTGAAATATTATAAGGTTCACTTCTCTTTTTGTTTTGTATCGTGTGTTAGATGTTTGACTATTGATTTTTCTTCTTCATTCGCATCATGAAAAGAAAACTGAGTTGTAGCTTCGAAATGTAATATCTCTTTTATTTCTTTAACTAATTTTGTTTCATTTAAAATTTGCCTGTTAAAACATCTTACTGCTTTTACTTTTTATTGTTTTATTAAATTTGTTTTGAAAAAAATTATATATATATATATATATATATATATATATATATATATATATATATATATATATATATATATATATATATATATATATATATATATATATATATATATATATATATAGGAGAAGATTAAGTACATACTACTATTGTTGGAGCTTTTTGAGGTATCAGCTGTATACAGATTCGTTGTTTATCATTCTGCAAGCCTTGGAACATAACTCTCAAGATATTCTTGCAACAGTTAATCCTTCTTTGGTGTGTATTGGTTTTTATTTAAAAAGGAAAGTTCTTAAATTCTTTTAATTAAAATTTAGTGATGTAGGAGCATTTTTAAGATTATTATTTTCGCTTTTATGCTAGACAAACTCTCAAAGATTCTAAATGTTTGTATTCTTAGAATTTATTAATTGGAAATTATAAGAATACTTCAAACTATGTATATATATATATATATATATATATATATATATATATATATATATATATATATATATATATATATATATATATATATATATATATATATATATATATATATATATATATATATATATATATATATATATATATATATATATATATATATATATATATATATATATATATATATATATATATATATATATATATATATATATATATATATATATATATATATACATTGATGGGCGAATCCGGCAACTTTCGGATTCTAATGCGAATCCACGTGTGTGTGAAATGTTTGAATCCGAATTTGACAAAAACCTCCAATGCAAACGTTCTGATAATGTGTTTAGCGAAAAACTTCGGGCTTAACAGATGTTCACCATCAATAACTGCTGCATTACTTGAAAACATTTTCTAATATGAAGATTCATAACATAAAAATTAGGGTTGTCACATCGATGTTCGCTGTGGATATTCATTAGCGAATCTCTCGCAAATTGTGCCTCATCCGAATCCCTTGTAAATTTTTCCCTATCCAAAAAGAGAACACAGGAATGAAACTATGAATCGACGCAGTGTCAATAAAACCATTAACTAAACTATAATCATTATCGGTAATCTTCAACGTTGAGGGTCTGTACCCGCTGCATATAACATGGGTAGAATTGCTTGTGGAAGGTTCTCCATAATGTCACAGACGAAACACGTAACACATTCTAGAAAGCTTCATGTACTGGTTCCAAGTTCTCCAGCAATGTTGTCTAGCATATTTTTCTCCATTTCAGACGTGCGGATGTATCTTGTATCACAACAGTCATTTGTTCGGCGTCGAAAGGTATCACACTCCCTTAGACGCCGGTGGATCGTTGTAAATGTCTATTTCGTCTGACATGGTTTCTACATACAACTAACGAACCAAATTAGAATTCCCACTTACTCATTCATAAACAAAATGCATGTCAGCCAATTCCTTGAAGTGTGCTCCATACTACTAGATCGTATGTCAGAGAGTGTCAAAAACACAGGTAGTTTAGATGTTACTAATAGTTTACGGTTACTAGTTCCACATAACACATGTCTGTGACAGTTTTTTCACGTCCAAAATATATGATGTAACCAACAAAAGAAATTTTAGTATTGCTGGTTGTATTCCAAAAAGGTATACGGTTGCGCGTTGCATTGCATGTGTTCATGTTGGTTTGTATTTGTAACTAATAATTCATTGTACACTTCCGTGTGGCATTCCTGTTCTGGAGATGGTGCGAATTTTGAGTTGCTGTAACTTTTTAGCCATGTATTTTAGGAACCTTGTTTATATATATATATATATATATATATATATATATATATATATATATATATATATATATATATATATATATATATATATATATATATATATATATGGTGATAATAAAAATGTGCACCCAGTAAGTCCCCATAAAATTAAGATAACATTTGCTACATCTTTGTAGTTTTGAGAGAAGAAAATTCAGATTAGTAATTCATGTATTACGTTTTTATATACATACCTGTTACTTCAGCAGAATTTAATGCATATACACTTTATTATAGAGTATATAGAGTACCATTCACTCTATACCATTCACCCAAATGTGACAATTTGTTGCTAAGATAAAAAGATTAGAAAATCTGAATCTGACTGAAAATGAAACTTATTATCATGCATTTGAATCTGGATACGTAAAAAACATTCATTTAAAATACAAAAAAAAAACAAAACAAAACAAAAAATCAAATCTCTATCATTATATAACTGATAAGTAGCCAATTTAAAATTTATTTCCTGCTTCATTTTGTAATTGATAGCTCCGTATACTACAATAAGCTTGAAGTTTTTTTTTTTTTTAAGCTTAGTTTCCTGGTTTACCTCATACATATTGAAGTGTTTCGGAAGATCCTCAGAATTAAACGAGCTAGTAGAATAGCAATAAATTGCCACAGAAAGCTGACTAAACACCCTCTTGAAGGCTATTATTTTTATAACATTTAATTTTTATAAGCTTCCACCAACTGGAAAAATCATGTTTTCAAACTTATGGCTAGCGAAGACCATTTGGGTATCTCAACTATACCCCTTATATAATCAAATTCTCAATTTACTCAACACTGATAGACACAAACACTAATAATTAATCATATATAATTTTGTTAACATAAATAATTGGCATAGGTTAAAAAAAAAAATGCTATTCCACATTTATGTACTTACACTATATATAAAATAATTGTGCAATATATATATATATATATATATATATATATATATATATATATATATATATATATATATATATATATATATATATATATATATATATATATATATATATATATATATATATATTGAATTGTTTTTATCTATATTAGGAATAAATTTTTATAAATTTTACCTCCAAATAACTATTTTTAAATTTTCAGATGGTCAAAATTTATAGCAAGAAAAAAAAAGATCAAATCTCTTCATTCTCCATTCCTGAAAATATTTTAGAGAATGCAAATTTGGGTGTAAATTCAAATTCACAATTTTTGGTGCCTAATTGTAATAAAAATTGCAGTGCTTTGGAAGATGGTTCAATTTGGGGAGAAGAAAACCTAGCAATTAATTCTTCGAAAATATCCCCTAGTTTTTTAAAGGTAGATTACAGTAATTCATTTACTAATGGCTGTGAAAAAAGTGATAATTTAGAAAAAGAAGATCCGCTTTCCAGTAGAACATGTTCAGCAGCTGTGATAAAGGATGCCAAGTGTTTTTCAATGTCCACAAAGTCCCTTTCAGATTATAAACTTGCTACGAGTTCTCAGTCAGCGGTAAATGTAAAGAGAAATAAAAGCATTGTGAAATTAAGTTTTGAAGGTGAAAAT
The DNA here is from genome assembly GCA_009176605.1 of Armadillidium nasatum. Classification (NCBI taxonomy): domain Eukaryota; kingdom Metazoa; phylum Arthropoda; class Malacostraca; order Isopoda; family Armadillidiidae; genus Armadillidium; species Armadillidium nasatum. The sequence continues at coordinate 54,975 of SEYY01023348.1, forward strand.
TCATCTAATAAGAAGACTACAATTTCTAAAACGAACTCCTTATGCGAAGATGATTATTTTGTAAAACCCTCGCCCTTTCTTATTGAATACTTAAAATCAAAATCAAAACTAAAATATTATCAATCTGGAATATCAAGCCTAAATTATGAAGAATGTTCCTCACCGAGTAATGTCTCTATTGAGGTGACTGAACCTCAAAGTCTTGAACATACAGAGTCACAAAAAGTCTCAAATACTGAATTAAGTAAAAGAAACTGTCCGTTATCAGACGCAAAGTCATCTACTCACACTTCTTTGTCTACAAAATTCAATAGATTGTCTACAGATAATATGGCGAAATCAAAATCTTTACATAGTCATAAGCGCTCGTTGTCAGATGGAGTTAAATCAGTAGTACCTGAGAAAGCATTAATTCCAGTCTCTGTTAGTTTTTCTGACAGATCTCTTTCATCATCTCAGGTATCTGGCATCTCTAATGTTAGGAAAAGTTTTATGGAAGATGGAGGTAAAAGTATTACACCTGAGGCCGATGGATTTTTCCCTCATCCCCAGCCAGGACAAACCATACTTGATTTTTTAACTTCAGAACAATTTTCTAAATCTACTGCCCAACTCGATCGGGAAAATGCTCATTTCAGTATTGCAGAAGCTGTGCTAGCAGCATTAGAAAAGGTTAGCATTCTTTAGAATATATATATATATATATATATATATATATATATATATATATATATATATATATATATATATATATATATATATATATATATATATATATATATATATATATATATATATTAGAGGTGGACCGGATATCCGCATCCGCAACTGCGGATATCCGCATCATTTTTCCAATATCCGCATCCGCGGATATCCGCAATTGGATATCCGCAAGCATCCGCAGATAGTATAAAAATATAAAAAAAGCACTTTCTCTGGCAGGAGTGAAAACTGTAGATTGCTTTGCACACCAAACTCAGATAGTAGTTAAAAATTCCATTATGAGTCAAAAATGTGTATCCGATTTAATAACCAAATGTAGGCTAATTGCTACGCATTTCAATCACTCCGTTGTAGCCCAAAATGAGCTGAAGAAAATACAAACAAGATTAAATGTTCGTTCACTTTCTGTCATGCAAGATATTCAAATACGCTGGAATAGTAGTTTGCATATGCTTGAGAGCATGAGCGAAATTAGTGAGACCATTTGCCTTTATGCTTCAAGCAGCACAAAAATAAAGCCTCCAACAGCTGACGAAAATGACATTTAAAATAATTGTATTAATATCCTTAAGCCTTTTGAAGAATTAAAAAAGACTATAAGTTCAGCTGAATCATGTTTGTCAGATGTGATACCACTTGTTTCAACATTGAAAGTTGTGTTAACAAATGTTATTAAGTCTAAGGGAGTTTCAAGGATGACTGAAACATTAATGAAGGAGATGAACGACAGATTTGAAAACCTGAAAAACTCTTTAAAATGCAATGAAAATTGCAACCTTTTTAGATTCAAGGTAAAAAACAAAATTTTTTAAACCACTTGTTTCTCAGAATGTTAAAATCAAATTAGGATGCTTATGCGATGAGATGATTGAAACAGCTAAAATAACGCCTTTCAAGAAAAAGCAAAAGCTCTCAGATACAAAAGAAACAAAATCTGTTAGCTTAAGCATTGCTAAATCAATGAAAGATCTTCTAGCTCCAGCAGCAATGAAGAATCACAGTCAGAAGTGTTAAAGGATACAATATCGATTATTGAAAATTATCTGAAACTCCCACGTTTGGAGGAAGATAAAGACCAACTGGTTTGGTGGAGAGATAATTGCAAAAGTTTCCCTTTTCTTGTTGAGCTAGCAAGGACTTATTTGGCATGTCCTTCAACTAGTGTTGCTAGTGAGCGTTTTTTCAGTGGATCACGCCTCATTTACGACGAAAAGCGAACCAAACTTTCACCTGAAAGAGCCCAAAAGCTTTTATTTCTAAAAAATAACTTACCAATTATTAACTTCAAATGGAATATGTGAAACTGTGAAGTGTGAAGGTAATACTGAATTACTGGCTATATATATATATATATATATATATATATATATATATATATATATATATATATATATATATATATATATATATATATATATATATATATATATATATATATATATATATATATAACCTTTTTCTAAATGGGTGGAGGTTGGGGAAAGAGGTTGGTGGGGTGTTCAAGAGTTGGGTCCCCGTCCCACACCCTGGTAACATAGATTCTGGATATTATATTTAAAATTCCAAGAATCTATGGCAAAAACTCTTAAAAAATTATACTATCCGCATCCGCATCTGCGGATATCCGCAATTGAATATCCGCAACCGCATCCGCATCCGCGGATAGTAAAAAATTACTATCCGGTCCACCTCTAATATATATATAATATATATATATATATATATATAATATATATATATATATATATATATATATATATATATATATATATATATATATATATATATATATATATATATATATATATATATATAATTCTATTTTGAAACATGATCTTTTCTCCTCTAGACCTCGATTCTTTTGATTTTCTTAATCGAAATTCTAGTACTTGATCATTCTGACATTCTAACAGCAAACCCTACTCTGTTCCCTCTTGCTGTCTCTATCACCAATTTTCAGCGAAAGTCCGTTATTGTGATTGTGGAAGTATGATGACTTTGTTTGTTCTTGAATGCCTAATATGGGGTCTTTGCCAATTTTTTACTTTATGGTTCAGGCTCTCTTGCCAATCTACTATTAAATTCAACTGTTTTGTATGTCTCCTCTCAACTGACTATCCTAAATTGATTTACTACTTAAACACCAAAATAGAGCACATTTCACTGAAAACATCATTTTAAGTTATTTTAATGTATACCATAGTCAGTCAAAGACCATTTTCGGTTTATGCTGGTTGCTGCGCCTATACCAATATATATATATATATATATATATATATATATATATATATATATATATATATATATATATATATATATATATATATATATATATATATATATATATATATATATATATATATATATATATATATATATATATATATATATATATATATATATATATATATATATATATATATATATATATATATATATATATATATATATATATATATAGATGAATTTTGAGAACCACAAAGAAGCAGTGAAAAGCAACCGCAGTTATGATGAAAGTGAAGATGATGCATTAAACCTTAAGAAAATTGCTACAAACCGAAGAAAGCTCCGTGTACGCAGCTCCGTTGCTTTTTCCAATCAGTTGTCTGACGATGAACCTGGTATTAACTCATACAAGTTCTTAATCGTTTGAGAAAATAATTTTTTCTCTAACTTGATAATTTTTTTTTAACAAAATAGAGCTAAACTATTTTATATATATATTTTTTTTATCAGAATTGAATAGTGTGGAGCAGGGACCATATCAAAAATTATATATATATATATATATATATATATATATATATATATATATATATATATATATATATATATATATATATATATATATATATATATATATATATATATATATATATATATATATATATATATATATATATATATATATATATTATATAAGAAATTTATTGCTCCATGAGTTTTATTGGATATTTTTCATTGCTAGTCATCCACAATGTTAAAAAAAAATATATTCTTATGTTGTATGTCCAATTTCGGAAATTCAAGAATTTTTTGTATCATAATATTGATTCTTTTCCTTTCAGTTGAATATCACACACTCTCATGAATCTGAATTTTTGTTCTTTTAGTTGCCCTTTAGCTATATTAATTCTGTTTCCCCTTTTTTCAGGACTATGCTCATCTTCAATTTATGTCAATAATGTTTCAAACCAGCTGACCTTAATTTACTTTTTCTTTTACCTCTTAAATAATTTAAACTTTTTTATAAATCACAAATGAAACAATATTAGTACACCTAAAAATCGATTAGTTTTTCTTAATTATGAATAAATTGTTTGCTTTACCAACATTATCCACAATAGCTTATTTTATCCTTCTTTAATTTTAAGAGAATTTATTTTTAAGATTAATTTTTATGAAGAGCCGAATACACAGCTGAACTATAATAGCCTCTTGTTTTAAAATTACTTATTGAACACATTAAAAAATAAATAAAGTAAACAAAATTATTGTTTTCGCACAAGTAATTAAAAAAGAAACAAGTAAAAATTATTTGATGTCTATGAGAATTTATTTATCTGTTATTTGACAAATTGTAAATGTATTATAAATTTTCCTTTGAATAGCAACCACAGATCACAGTATTTTTGATTCACCCGAGCCACAAAGTTCAGTTTCAAGTGATGAGCTATCAGTACTCAGTGAAGCAACAGGTGTTCAAGGTATGCAATTTTAAATTATTATTGTTACTTCTTAAGTATAAAACTCTGAATTCGTCTAATAGGGTCAAATGCAGTTACGTTATTAGTTAAAATTTCAGTTTTTAAAATCACACTGACATTTACAATATATATATATATATATATATATATATATATATATATATATATATATATATATATATATATATATATATATATATATATATATATATATATATATATTTCAAGTCTTCTAATGGAGATTCGAACCCTAACCTCAAAGCTGGTAAGACAGTGATACCTTTGTACCATGACAGTACAAAAGAATATCGCAGTGAGAAAGCTCATTAACACCTGTTATGATGACTAACTCTAGACTACACAGGTAAACACTCATCATGACTGTGTTTAGGAACTTCCTCACTGTGATATCCTTTTGAAGTACTGTCGTGGTAAAGAAGTAATACTTTGTCTGCCCAGCTTAGAGATTAGGATTCGAATCCCCATTATCAGACTTGTAATTATCAAATTTCACTCCACAGTTTTTGTGTTTTTATTACTCATATATATATATATATATATATATATATATATATATATATATATATATATATATATATATATATATATATATATATATATATATATATATATATATATATATATATATATTGCAGGAAGAGAACTCGATTATGAAGATTCTATTTCCACTGACCCTTCATCCGCAGAAAATGTGGCTATTGCTATCCTAATGCAGTATAATTCGAAGCTTCTTCCAAAAGCGAGTGAGCTGCATTGGCTTGTTAGTGAACAAGAAGTTCCCCAGAAAGTAAGAAATTTTATTTAAAAAAAAAGAAAAAAAAAACATTAAATCAAGATTTTTACGTTTACCGAGTCACGTATATTTGTCTGCGCAGAAATAATAATTTTTATTATTATTATTATTATTATTATTATTATTATTATTATTATTATTATTATTATTATTATTATTGCTACCAATTAGGAAAGTTTATATCTTGGCCAAACAAGTTTTACCTATAACCATCATATTTTCTGAGACTTGGTTCCAGGTTGTCAGTTATGTAGATCATTCACGCCCTGCACCCTATCACCTTCCACTACCATTTCTTCTCCTGTTCCCGCTTCATACCTGTAATTGCACTTTATTTTCCGAGACTTTTTTTTTTTTTTTTTTTTTTTTTTTTTTATAACATCACCACCACTCACTGGCAGAACCCTTTTCAAGAAGGGGGCTTATAAAAGAAGGAAAGAACCCACCCAGTCCCGTATCTAACGCACACCTCTCAGGTTTGCGCAGACGGAAGCCTTAAAGAAAGGAAGATTAAATGCAGGAGTTAAAATAGAGAACAGAGGTGACTGGAAAGGATGAGGCACCACAAATGGCAAGTGAGAGATCAGGGCACCCCTTGTGCAACGAGGACGACGCAATGGTGGTGGAATGCGAGAGGACAGTTCCCAAACTCAGTACAGTTCGTTCGAGGGTCTAGACACGCATAAATAAGAGTTGGAACATAGTTTTCTGTATTGCTTTAATTAAATTATTTTTTTATGTATTTTGTTTAGACTTTCTACTTTTGTTTTCCTTTAGAGAATATTTTGTGTATATAAAATTGTTGAGTAAATACGCCAAACTCAGTACAGTTCGTTCAAGGGTTCAAACACCCATAAATAAGAGTTGGAACATTTAGTTTTCTGTATTGCTTTAATTTTTTCTCCTTAGCAATGAAATTTTATTACAAAGAGGAAAATGATCCTCCTTAATATATTTAAAATTATGGTCATTTCCTGTAAGACAATTCAAAACACAGATAATTATTAATGTTCTTGACTTATATTTAAGTATCCTAAACAAAACATGTCAAATAAAAATAATGTGCTAAGAGCAAAATAATAATCTTCCTTTCCTTGAATTGTTTTCTTTAAAGACTATGTCACAACATTTCCTTTCAATGCCAATTACTTTTCCTTTCCCTTTCTACTCTTTCTCACTCTTTTCATTCTAGTATCTATAAAGAACTTACTACTACTACATTTAACTGATGCTCTCACCAAATTATTATTAATTATCACAGATTCCTTATTTATTTTGAAGTTTAATTTGAATTTTCTTTTACTTTAAAGCTTCTTCCCCTGCCAAATAGCGTCCCAGTTAGTCCTGATGATGTTGAAGGAAGCTTCCAGACATTGTTACGTGGAACAAATGATTGGGCTCCACCTAGACCACAACTCATCCTTACACTTCATAAAAATACAAAGTGGGTTTTATGGATAATTGTGAGGTTTCCTTTTTTTTAAATATCTTAGGATTTGTAATTGTGATCCAAATATTTCTTTTAAGATTTTATTAAACTATTGTGAGTGCCTATTCTAAAATTGCTTATGAAACAAGCAAATTTTAAGACATCTAATATGCTTATAAAATCTATGAGTGATTTGTAGAACTTCAAAGAGAATTTTACTTGAATTTTTAAAAAATTATTTACTATATTCAAAATTATTTTCAATAGGAGAAAAATCCGTCTTTCGGAGCAAAAATGGAGGTGTGCAGGTTGTGGTCTTTCAGTATCTGAGAAGTTGAGTAGCTATTTCCGCCTTTGTAATTATTTGGGAAGATACTTCTGTACAAGCTGCCACACAAACAAAAAAGCAATTTTACCTGCAAAGGTTCTCCATAATTGGGACTTCAAAAAGTAAGTTGTCTCATATTAAAATATATATTCATGCTTGTGTAGTAGTTTTGTTAATAGTTATATATATATATATATATATATATATATATATATATATATATATATATATATATATATATATATATATATATATATATATATATATATATATATATATATATATATATATATATATATATATATATATATATATATATATATATATATATATATATATATATATATATATATATATATATAATATATCGCACATTTTTTACAAAAAATGTGAACTCTAACTTTGCTTCTTCCTCTTTCCCTCCTCTAGTATCTTCTGACAGTTCAACTGCCGTTTTGCCTTCCTCTAAAACTGAACTCTTCGTTCAAACTTCTGCCTCTAATTCAACCTTAGACGATTCTGGAGCTGTTCCTACTCCTTCAACCCCCTCCAACTCATTTATGCCTAAAATTGTAATTTCTTCTAAAGACGTCATGTCTGCTCTTTCTGAGCTTAACACTAAGAAGGCTTGCGATCCTAACGGTATCCCTCCTCTGGTTCTCAAAACTTGAGCTTGCATGTCTTCGTCTATGTCTTTCTACTTCAACCTTCCCTTCTTGCTGGAAACGTTCGCTCATTCAGCCTGTGTCGAAAAAGGGAGGACCCATCTTAAACCCTCCAACTCTTATGCCGATGCCTTCATTACTCTTTTCAGTGTGAAAGGCGCCCCTCCCAACAACAGTTAATTGATGCAAGGAACAACTAAACTCTGATCTATCTCGCATTTCAAATTGGGGCAGAGAAAACATGGTTGTTTTCAATCCCTCAAAAACTTAATTCCTCCATCTTTCTACTCGACACAATCTTCCACACAGCTATGATATCTTCTTCGAAAACACACAACTCAAACCTTCATCTGTCTTCAATATTCTGTTTCTTTTCTCGTGAACATTCTTGGAAAGATCACATTACTTCTCTTTCTAAACTAGCTTCTAAGAGGTTGGGTGTTCTGATGCGCCTTCAGAACTTCTTCACACCACCCCAGTTGCTTGCTCTTTAAAGGGATGTTGTTCGCCTCCTATATGAAGTACGCCTCACACATCTGGGGTGGTTCCCGTCTCATATACTCTCCTACTCTCACTAATTCTCTCCAGTCTCTTTCTTCCCGTCGAATATGAAGCACTTTTGGTTATGAAAAGTCTGATTGCACTGAAGTTTGAATAATTTCCACTGGCGATTGAAACAACTCACTTCAAAAGTTTTTAGGCCTAAATCAGAAGCAACTCCTAACGGAAATTGTGTAAAAACGCAAAACTGATATCTGTATGGTTTCATATATGTTGCTTTAATATAACTCTTTCAGCTTTTTTTTTCAGGTAAATAATATTTCTTCTTTTTTCAGAATTCTACATTTCTTTGTAAATTTAAGCCATGCTTGAAAAAACAAAACCAACTGGATTCTTAAACAAATTTATAATCAAATCCTTAAGAGCTAGAGGCACAAGAGTTGTTACAATCTATTGTGCACCATTATACATAATGTTTTAGAATTATTTTTTGGAAACTTCACATTCGTAATTAAACTAAGCAAAACTTTTGACCTTAGTAAAATGTTTGAATTGGATATTATGAGCTTAATGTATTATATATATGGGAGCAATGGATTTGGGTGGAAAACTGTTGCAGTTGTAGATTGATTTTCATTTTAATTCACTACTGGTCACTCCTAAAAAAATTAATAACTTATTTTTCAGTTACCGATTCTACTCTGCTTTTCTGTTTTAATTAAACTTTGTTTTTGTTTATTTAAATTTGCTTATACAAATTCCTTTGATGTTTTTCCTTTTCAGAAGCATGTAAAATTAATTCCTTTCAAGAGTGTTCATTTGTTGAAACAATGTCTCACTTTATTAGGAAATATGACAAAATTTCTCATTAATTCAATACAAATGTTTATTGGTTAACAGGTATGTTGTTTGCAACTTCTCATTTGAGTTACTTAGTCGCATGAGTTGTGATCCGCTTTTCCATCTTGGAACTCTTAATCCAAAACTGTACAAGCAGTCAAGAGACCTTCATCAGACTCACATATATAGATTACAGCTATTTCATGCAAGAATTTATATCATCACATGTAATAGAGCAAACAAGTAAGTTTCAAATTACAAATTACACTCTTAATTATAATTTATAACTGTAAAAAGAAATCATATAATGAATTTGGAGTTAGATAACGCCCCTAACACTCTAGTTTACATATACTAAATGTGATCACCTTGCAAAGCTTTAAAAGCCTTAGGCTATCAATATCTTTAATTTTTGTCTTTTTAACTATTTAGAGGAAAAATATGATTTCAAGCACTTAATCCTTTATGTTTACCATTTCCCTGTGACTGTGTGTTAGTTCACATTATGTGGTTTGTATAAGTCTTTGGTTTTTAACACACTGAATCTAACTGATAGCTAAGTTATTCTTGTACCTTCTGCTACTTTACATTCAAGAACATGTTTAATTTATTAATTTTTATTCCAACTCAGTAACTTTGTCTTTCCATTGTGGTAATATCCGGAAGACTTTTTTTTTTTTTTTTTTTTTTTTTTTTAACCCTTTTCTTTTTTAGGATACACACCCAAAATTATATTTTTTTTAAACTCTTAACTTAACACCCAAGAAGTGAAATAGTAATGATGTTTGCTTTGTTAATACTAATTCTTTAAAAAGATATACTCTTTAGAGCAGTTTTCTTTTTAACCAATTTTTTCTTTAGAGAACGAGAGCTGTTAAACAGTTATCCTCAACATTGGTCTACAGAACCTCATGTTTATTCTCTTGATGATCTTCTTTCCATTAAGAATGGCCATATAATTAGTCAAATTAAAAATTTGACTACTTCCCTTATTTCTCATATTTCAAAATGTGAGGTAAGAAGGTATTTTAAATTTTGTTAATATTATGTATTAGAGAACTAATAATTAAATTTATCGTTAGTTTTAGGTTATATGTTAATGAACAGTCCTGATTCTTATCATTTAATAGCAAGAACAAATAATTATTATCAAAACTTTCTCTCTGTTTAGAACAGGCAGTTGTATTAAATTTTATTCTGAAAATATCTTTCAAGCTTTTGGTTTAATTTTATTGGGATATTTTAAAATAGTGACAAGTTAGCATAAATACAATATTCTGACGGTGCTCCTTTTAATTTTCTTTAAAATGTTATTAATTATTACGTTACCGCGCAATTGTACCTATTAACTTTTTTGTTGAACTATCCTTTTAGAATAAAATCAGTCTAGGTCGTTCGAAAGATTAACTCTATCCATATTTAATACGAAGGCTTTCATATTATCCATGTTAGTTGCCTGATATATAGTTCTTATATTTTAAATTTTTCAAAATTGTGTACTATTTTGCATCGTAATGTCACTTGACATTACGTAAAAATATTTTTACAGTTTTATAGCAAATTAAACTTTAGTTCTCATTTTTTCATAACTAATTGTAATATAGTGAGGACTATCTTCTGTTAAATGAAAACTCATTATTTCAGATCTGTCTTGGCCAAGGATTTATTTGTGAAATATGCCGTGAAGGTAGGCCAATATTCCCATTTCAGTTGGATGCAGTTACGCAGTGCACAAAATGTAAGGAATGTTTTCATTTTTTGTGCTTTTCACCCAATAGAGCTTGTCCGAGGTGTCAAAGAAGGGAACAGAGGAAGTCAGCTCATACTTCTACCGGCAGATGATTACAAATTACATATGACATACGAAATTATATATATATATATATATATATATATATATATATATATATATATATATATAATATATATATATATATATATATATATATATATATATATATATATATATATATATATATATATATATATAACAAAAAATATGCAAATATTGTGATTTAGGCATTATTTAGTCTAGACAAAACGGTTAGATTCTAAATTAATTAATTTTTATTTTTTTTATTTTTTTTTTAAAATTTAATTTAATTTTTGTCAATAAATATTCTTAAACCAAAGCTTTAAATACATCTGAGTTGTTATTACCGTGAGTTAAATGGACCCTCTCACGTTAATCTCTTTATTCCAAACAATTTTCACTTATATCAGTGGTTGGCATTCTTTTTATCTCATAATTATTACTAGGGTCAATGGTGTTCAAAATTACATATCTTAGGTACAAAATTGCTACGAGAATTTTTTCCGCATTAAATGGAAAATACTAGGATATATATATATATATATATATATATATATATATATATATATATATATATATATATATATATATATATATATATATATATATATATATATATATATATATATATATATATATATATATATATATATATATATATATATATATATATATATATATATATATATATATATAGTTTAAGAAAATAATATTGACCACTGGGTCAATCAAAATTTACCCCATTTGTCAGTGGTTGCCAACTGTTTGAGTGTTTTATAATTGGCGGTTGATCAAACTGCTAGAAGGAGAGCAGCTTTATTTGATTATATCTAATTTATAATAAATATTTGTTTCAATTGTTGTTACATTAGTAGTTCATATTTTTATTTAGCAATCCTACTTAAGTCATTCCTAAACTTTATATAGTATCTGTTTTTATATTTTATATATTTTAAAGTTGTTAATTAAGCTCTTTATTTATATAATAAATATAACCTTATTCTTTTCTGATATTTCATTATTATAATTATTATATATATATATATATATATATATATATATATATATATATATATATATATATATATATATATATATATATATATATATATATATATATATATATATATATATATATATATATATATATATATATATATATATACGTCGCTCATACTGTAAATATATAAGAACATATTTTAAAAGGTTAAAAATTATTAATTAGACATTAATAAAAAGTTTACAAAGGAGATTAAAAAACGAAATTTCAAGGTCAATCAATGCACATTCTCATTCTCAAGGCAACAGAGAAAAGCTGGAAAAACCACCGAGGAAAACGATGGTACAACATCAACAAAGAAATGCATAAGTAAATTGCAGTACCAAAAAAAAAAATTTCGTCCCGACCTTATAATAAATGTATCTGATTTCCCAACTAAACTACGGGTTCTCAATCTTGTGGGTGCGCCACCCTGGGGAGGTGAGCTAAACTGAAAAACGAAATAAAAAAACTTTTGCTAACTAAAATTTATCTATATATATATATATATATATATATATATATATATATATATATATATATATATATATATATATATATATATATATATATATATATATATATATATATATATATATATATATATATATATATATATATATATATATATATATATATATATATATATATATATATATATATATATATATATATATATATATATATATATATATATATATATATATATATATATATATATATATAACGTCCTGTCACTGGGATCTTTCGAGGAAGATCCTTGGATTTCACGGGCCTACGGCTGATACCGCTGGCAGGGCCAGACGTATCGCAGATGCCGGAGATTATTTCTCATCAGTGAGAGCACTTCACTAATGTACTCGTTTAAAGACAGAGTCATTTGGAGCTAAGCGCAAGGAGAAACAGCTTACATTTCCCACCCTGGCACTCTCGCTTGCTGGGCGAGTGCTCTGCCTCTGAGCTTACAGAGCAATATATATATATATATATATATATATATATATATATATATATATATATATATATATATATATATATATATATATATATATATATATATATATATATATATATATATATATATATATATATATATATATATATATATATATATATATATATATATATATATATATATATATATATATATATATATATATATATATATGTAGATATAGACATGTGAAGGGGTGTGGCCTTATACAATTGTGTAAAAAGGAGTTCATAAACATGAAAAGATTGAGAACCCCTGAACTAAACGATCACGTAACTCAATCTGTTTATTACTGGATTTTTCACACGGTCCATCTATAATGGGTAACCTAAATATTTTTCTTCTTTTGGTAATAAAAACGCGTTACCTCTAATTGCCAAAAATTTATTTTAAAAAAATCACACTTCCCTAAACAGCTATTCTTCCAAACAGAATACACACTCGAGTATGTTTCTCTAGTTCTGAAGATACGATTGTTAAAACTATCGTATCTAGCTACTATCTACTACCATTCGGCAATATGTATGAGCAGTTTCCTACTTTTTTTATTACATGATTGTCTAAAGTTTAGCATATATCTAGACCTGTTTCCAATTTCCAAACCTTCGCAATATACTATAATACTCTGTTCTCATTTGGATTTCTCTTACTACTTTCCCATGTCTGTATCTTGTTATATATCTTCAATTCTCCCGTAAGAAAGGGCCTGCTTTCGACGAAGAGAAATTTTCCTTTAATTCTCTCATTGAAATTATTATCGCTTCAGCGGAAAGTGTAATTAAGGTTACGACAAATTCGTTACCGAGGTAATTCTTCCCGCTTTGAATGCGTGCATTCTATTTCTTTCTTTTTTAAAAAAATTACTGTCGTTTCCAATTAAACTGCAGAAACTCATAATTCATATATTTCATCCATATAGTAGCAAAATTTATTTTTTATTTTACCAATAATTCCTCTTTAAATGAAAACTAAAAAATTAGATTCCTTCTGATTTCTCTTCATACGACTTTTCCTGGCACTTTCTTTAAAATGTAAATCAACTTTGCTTTTTCCGATTTCCCCCCCAAAATAACTTACCTTTAGCTGAAGTTGAACTTTTCTCTCAAACTTTTCTCTCTATAAATCAATTTAGACTATTTTATTGTTGTTCTAACATCACCAATCGATCTAACTAAACAATAATAATAATAATAATAATAATAATAATAATAATAATAATAATAATAATAATAATAATAATAATAATAATAATAATAATAATAATAACAATAGTAGTAATAATAATATTAATTGTCATGAATGAAATGAAAGCTAAATAATAATTATACAAATGTCAAAAAATTTCCAAATATCAAAGGTCAGAAAACTTCTTAATCTTTACCCCTTTAATTACAGTACATTGCAGAATAATTACAGTACATTGCAGAAAATTACGAACAGTCGAAGAACAAATATGGCAACCTGAAAACGGTTGCTTGAATATTCGGATTAAAAAAAAATTTTTTTTTTTTTATTACGTATTTATATTACTTTACCGTAGAGTAATAGTATGTGTAGAATGCATTTAAATATATTTTGACTTCATATTTTCAATATAGTGAAAAATAGAGAGATATCGTGCCAGATCGAATCATTATGGAAATATCTAATAATTGAAAATAACTCTTCCATGTTTGCCTATATCACGTGACCATTCAAGATTGGGGCAGCGAAAACTGAAGATAGAAAATTTTTATCTTCAATTTTCGCTGCAGCGAAAATTACTGCAGCAATTCTCGTGGGTCACTTCCCTTTAGAAATTTTCAAAATCTTTAATGAATCTTAACCGTGGAACACCCCCCAAATCTTCTCGGAGCTATGGTTTACTATGCTGGCCCTAGAGTTACAAACTGTAAGCAATAATTAGTGGACAGTGATATTAAAATATAATTGAATTTTTATTCATTTTCCTTACATTTTATTGACATGGATATTTGCTCAAATATAGCATAGTTAAAACTTTTCCAGCGGACTGCATGAAAACATTAACTAGAATACCAGTGTGTGAGGAAAATATTGTAACTAGTACCTTAGACTGTGTCACTGTTCTTGTACCATACCCATGCAAAGTTAAAATGTCAGTGTTTCCCATAGACATTAAAAGTATGGTATTTCCAAGTTAATTAAACCCAAATGGACCTGTAAATATTAGGGAGCTAGAGAAAGCAATACTCTGTTAAAAATAAAACGTACAAGTCCGGTCAACTTCATAAACTTATTAACTTATAATTTGACACTGTCACCTTCGTGCCTTTACTGTATATATACTATTTTATTTCTATTCCTTTTAAAATATGGTAATTGCTAAATATGTAGAATAAGAATTTGTGCATTCAAACAAGATATCTATTCAGAAGTGTTCATAGTTATTATAGGAAGAAATTATTAGGACCTCAGTAGTTTAAGATTATATAAATAACAAAAGTATCAAAGTTGGAAAATTTTAGTTTAATTTTCTATATATATATATATATATATATATATATATATATATATATATATATATATATATATATATATATATATATATATATATATATATATATATATATATATATGTAATTGTACATGGTTTTCTTTCACCTGGTATTTAGTAGTTATAATATAAACTGGAAATGTATTATATATCTTAAAAAAAATAATAAAAATTGGGTTGGAGAATCAAATTTAAAAAATTTTAAAATAAAGTACTAAAAATTTTATTATAAAATGATGTAGTTAGGCCAACTACACTGAATGTGCCTACACCTTATAAGAATATAGGCAGAGAATGATATCGCAAAAATTATAGATATTTCATAATGTTGCTAGATATTTGAAATACTTATAAAGTATTATTTTAGTAATTTTTTATTTAGGCTAGGCCAATTTGCTGGTCATTACCTTACTTTTACCCCTTAAGTAAAGGTTAGGTTGTCAAACTAGTTTGTATTAATATATTCCTATATTAAAATCAATATATTTTCCGATTATGTTTCTGCACCCAATTTTTTAAGCCATATTGTTAAAGTCGCAGATGAAAACCAAGCTTTAAATGTTTGAAATCTATTTTTACTACCTTAAGTGCTTGTTATTGAGAATTTTAATATAGCATTTTAATTTGAATTTGATTTTTCAACCTATTTTTATTATTTTTCTTTAATATACATTACATTTCCAGTTTATATTTTAAATAGCAACTTAATGCTAGGTGAGAGATGAAACCATGCATACTTACTATATATATATATATATATATATATATATATATATATATATATATATATATATATATATATATATATATATATATATATATATTTATATATATATATATTTGGCTTAGGTTTGTTTTTGAGTTTCGATATTTTTTGTATCAATATTTTTTTATGTTGATATTTTATTTTAATCGATACCTTTATACCTATAATTTTTTTTAAAACAAATTTTAGTTTACGTTTGACTGTCATTGTGGTGCGTTGTTGTTGTTTTTAAATATGAATATTCGAAATATAAGTATAATTTGTTCTCATATATATATATATATATATATATATATATATATATATATATATATAT
Organism: Armadillidium nasatum; assembly: GCA_009176605.1. NCBI lineage: Eukaryota > Metazoa > Arthropoda > Malacostraca > Isopoda > Armadillidiidae > Armadillidium > Armadillidium nasatum. The sequence continues at coordinate 71,425 of SEYY01023348.1, forward strand.
ATATATATATATATATATATATATATATATATATATATATATATATAATTTTATTTGTGTTGTAATACGGCCCTAGGCTTGTATGTCATGCCAACGTTCTTGTGTAGGTTAGGCCTCTTTTACGGCAACTTCTTGTGTAGGTTAGGCCTCTTACGGTAACTTCGGTAGTTTAGGTTATGATAAGTCGAATTAGGTTTGCTAGAAAAGTAAGTAATAATAATTGTGTGTATATGTGGTGTAATAGGGCCGTATCCCTCTATTTCCTGGCAACGTTCTTGTTTAGGTTAGGCCTCTTCGATATTTTCTAACAATCGAAACTAAGAAACAATCTACACCTTTACCTATATATATATATATATATATATATATATATATATATATATATATATATATATATATATATATATATATATATATATATATATTGATATATACAGTAACATCAATCCATCTATAGTTAGACCTGTTTCACACATCAACTTAAATCATTCAGTTTATGATAAGTCGAACTAAGTATAGTAGAAAACTAAATAATAATAATATTAATAAGCATAAATGAAATGAAAATTAAATAATAATAATACAAATGTAAAAAAATTTGCATTGATATATCAATATATCCTTATATTGAATGGTCAGACAACTTAACATTTACCATATATATATATATATATATATATATATATATATATATATATATATATATATATATATATATATATATATATATATATATATATATATATATATATATATATATATACCGTAAGCGGCTCCGTAGCTCAGTCGATCGAGCACTCGTTATGGCAAACGAGAGGTACAGGGTTCGAGGCCTGGCCGGAGCGAGAAAAGTGAGCCGTTTTCTCCTTGCGCTTAGCTCCGAATGACTCAGTCGTTAAACGAGTACATCAGTGGAGTGCACTTACCACTGATGGGAATAATCTCCGGCATCCGCGATATAGGCCTGGCCCAGCCAGCGGTACCGCCGTGGGCCCGTGAAACCCTAGGATCTTCCTCGAAAGATCCAACTGACAGGACGATAGTCCTTCCTGGGGGATGAAGATTATTTATTTTTTTATATATACTGTATATATATATATATATATATATATATATATATATATATATATATATATATATATATATATATATATATATATATATATATATATATATATATATATATATATTCAATAACATATATATAAACTTTTTAATAATTTTTTTATTTTAAGTATAATTTCTTTCTTTTCAGGGAGAAATGTTATCAACATTAATTATATGATGTTTTGGAAAATACATGAACAGTAATTGGATTAGGCAAATTTTTTCTTGAACATCTCAAAGCATGACTTATACATGTTGGTTGCTTCCACAGACTTATTATTTTTTGCAAAATTTTAATTCAATATTCCTTTGTTTAATATTAATGCTAAATAGCTATGTTAATGGTCAGAATTGTAAAACTATTCCGCATAGTGAGGAATGTTTCTCTGTAGATGAAAACAAAAGTCAACCTTCTTATAAGTATAGCAAAGGTAAATAAATTACTTATCATTATGTAGATCTAAATTATCTATGGTCTATTCTGATAAAAGAATTTAATTGAAATGTAAGGTTTTCCGCATTTTGCATGTTCTTAGAGCAGTTACTCTTTACAGAGGCAAATACAAGGTGGAATGATTATAATAACGAAATAGAGGAAGCACTTTTGAATTATACCCCGTGTTCTCCACAAAAATGTTCTTGTCATTATGGGTTAATTAAAAAAGATCTATTAGAATTTTCACAAGGTATCCAGAAACAAGATATTGATGAAGCCAAAGCAAGGTAAGTTTTTAATAATAATAATAATAAAACTTTATTTCCAGTTTGGAAATAAATGAGAGAAAATTAAAATTTTTACATTTTCACTATTTTTTGTTAGCCTTTAAGCTCTTAATTTACTTGTAAATGGAAATATTGTGTACTAACCAGTATTATTAGTTATTATAACTGCAGAATGTTAGTTTAACATATATTTCAATACTTTAAATTAAAATTAACTTTAAAAATTTTTGAATTCTCAGAAAATTGAGGAATCTCATGCTCTGTACTTCTGAATAACAAAATATGTTTAGTTAAATATACAATTGCTTGAACAATTCCCCACCCCTCCCTACACCCATTATTCATTCAACTGAATTCCAATGCATTTTTATTATAATTTTATTTTTGTTAAGTATTATGAGTAATAGTATAGCTAGATAGATGGTAAATTGAGCATTTTAAAAAAATAATATATATATATATATATATATATATATATATATATATATATATATATATATATATATATATATATATATATATATATATATATATATATATATATATATATATATATATATATATATATATATATATATATATATATATATATGGATGGTAAGAGGCCAGGAGCCAACATAGTTTCCACCAAAGTTTGGGGGGGGGGAAAGATAATTCATTAACCAGAATAATGGGTGACATGAGCTAACACAGATTTTGCCAGTGGAGTACATTTAGGAGTGTAAATTGTTCGCAAAAGTATTCTTTCATTATCATCTTTCCTTTTTCTAATTATTAGTTTTCTAGTTTCTATTTCATGTTACATATTGTAAAATTTTTGTCTTTTCTGCATAAAAAATTCAGATTTTTAGTATTAGATTTTAAAATTAGTTACAATGTAAATTATTTCTCTTTACAAGTAACTTAATAAACGTGTTGCAAAACTTATAATCTCATATATTAAACATTTTTCCTTTTATGTGTTTGTGTAATTTTATCACAATAGAGGGACTTTGTATCAAATAATAAATCATCATTTGTTTCGAGATAAAGACTGCATGTTCCCCAGCAGATGCAGTGGTATTGAATTCTTTATACTAAAGGTAAGATATTCCAAAATGGTATGTATTTTTTGAATATTATTCAAAAAATAGGTACTTTTTAATTAAATGATTTATGTTTGTCCTTCATTTTGTTATATATATATATATATATATATATATATATATATATATATATATATATATATATATATATATATATATATATATATATATATATATATATATATATATATATATATATATTATTTTATTTATTTTTATTATTTGTGTGTGATGGGACATATTCTTTAAATATCTTGAATATTTTCATTACTAATAGCTCATGAATATAAATTTTATTACTAATACTTTATTTTTCTAATTCATATTGCATTAATGCATTTATTTATTTAAATATTTAAAATTTAAGATAATTGACAAGCTACCAGACATGGAATTTGTTATAAACACTCGTGATTATCCACAAGTCCCAAGGCATTACGGTAGTAGAAAACCAGTCTTCTCTTTTAGTAAGGTGAGCTTATGTGTCGTTTGTCATAATTTTAATTTTTTTTTTTTTTAAGAAGAAAGAAAGAAAGGAGAGAACTGATTGGAAGAATGCTCTTCATATAAAAATTATATTTAGGCCATACGCTTTTTTTTTTTTTTTGTGGTAGTGGTGGTTTACATGGGGATAAAATGTAATGTATATGTCGTGTGTGATCTCTAGTATTGTTGCCATTTTATATATATATATTATATATATATATATATATATATATATATATATATATATATATATATATATATATATATATATATATATATATATATATATATATATATATATATATATATATATACACACACCTTATGTTCTCGTCTTTCTTGTATGAGGAGGGTTGTTGATGATTTTTGAGGGAAGAGGTTGGGAAACCCACTTTATTTTGTGTTAACCAGCATTCAAGCTAGGTGTAGTGGAGTATGTAGTTGGGACTTGAGAGTTGATGATTAGGTCATATAGATAGCTGCTGATTTATATAGTTGGAATCGTAGGGATGAGTATATTGTGTTTGAATAAGCCATAAGTTGTGCAGGGTATTTAATTTCGCACTGAGGTTAGTCAAATTATTGGTTGATTTGCATATATATATATAATATATATATATATATATATATATATATATATATATATATATATATATATATATATATATATATATATATATATATAATATATATATATATATATATATATATATATATATATATATATATATATATATATATATATATATATATATAAGCATTTTTTCTTGTAAATGTTTGAAACTTAAATCCTCATTCATCTTGATATATGTTACAATTTCAGACGAAAGACTATTTAGATATTACTTATCCTGCATGGACATTTTGGGAAGGAGGACCAGCCATTAGCATTTATCCAACTGGTCTTGGTAGGTGGGATAAATTTAGAAAATCTATTCAAGAAGAAGCAGAGAAATGGCCTTGGAGTAAAAAGAAAGAATTAGTTTTTTTCAGGTACTTTGTTTTATGTGTTTTAAAAATGAATTTATCGATTATTTTTAGTTTTATATTTTCTCTAATTTATTTGGGCTTGAGCCATAAGATGGGTAATTATTTTGAAAGAAGTAAACTTTGAGCGAAGTAGGTAGTAGCATTTTAAAAAAATTTTGAGTTCATATGCAGCATTTCTGATGTAGTATAGAATTCCGAGAAAAAGTAAGAGCGATATATTTTAGCTTTTATCAGGGAGATTCCTTAATCGAAAATAAGTGCCGAAGATGGTTTGAAAGGTTTGGAAAATTTGGCCAGTGTTAAGAGATATGCTACGAAGTTTTGTTAAGCTTAACATTAGCCCCAAAAACCGCATTCATGCCATTTAACAATTCACTTTCATCTGCAACAATTAGGAAAGGTACGTAAAAATGAGTTCCTAATTATTTTTGAGCCATCCCCAAAGCATAATGTATATCTCCACATCTCAGCACTCTCATAAACGCATCTCTTCATTTCTGGAGTTATAAGGGACTGACGAAATAAAAAATATATTACAAGAACGTATAGCAATGCTATCAGAGGATTAAGAGAGACCGAACAGGCTATAGAACAACCCAGAATGTACTGACAGTTTTGTGGGAGACTGTGATGAATATTATAATAATTAGTGATTGGACTATAAGAATTTTTTTGACAAGGACGATGAAATTAAAAAAATATAATTTAAAAATTTTCATTACTTTGATAAACTCATCAAATTTATAATAAGGTAGAATTAAATTGTCTTCTCTTTATTTCTTATTCAAATGTGTAAATAAATACATTTAATTTTAATATATAGGATAATTCTTGTACTATTTTCAAAACATTGATATTTAAAATTCTACTATGTGAGAACATGGACAGAAATGCAAAATTCTATTTCTTTAAATTTAGAGCTCTTAAATTGTGATGTAGAGTCAATCTTTTCTCCAGTTTCTTGGGTAATTCAGTTTCGTCTTAGGGGTGTAATTTGGTCCCCACTACTAAATAGCCTTTCACCTTCAAAAGAAGAAGGTGTAGCAGAGATATATTTATGCCAATATATAGAAATTATTCGGCAGAAAATTGACGATGACGTTTGATCGTCCTGTCACTAATAGTAATAATAATGTATAGAAACTTTTGGTACTTCCTAAATCATTATCTATTATTTTCAGAGGTTCAAGAACAAGTTTGGAACGAGACCCATTGATTTATATATCCAAAAAGAATCCGGATTTGGTTGATGCTCAATATACCAAGAATCAGGCCTGGAAATCAGATGCTGTAATATATATATATATATATATATATATATATATATATATATATATATATATATATATATATATATATATATATATATATATATATATATATATATATATATTATATTATATTATACCCAAGGTTTACCAATGCTATCGAGAAAACACAGTTTATTTAAAACATCAAAAATTTTTAAAAACAATTCACATCACAATGTATAAAATGTAATACATTAGAAGACTAGCTTTCGCTTCTGTTTTGAAGCCTCATTCAGGCAAACTACCTATGAGGCTTCAAAACAGAAGCGAAAGCTAGTCTTCTAATGTATTACTTTTTATACATTGTGATGTGAATTGTTTTTAAAAATTTTTGATGTTTTAAATAAACTGTTTTTCTCGATAGCATTGGTAAACCTTGGGTATAATAAAAAATAATAAATATAAAAAAGTTTTTATATTATATATATATATATATATATATATATATATATATATATATATATATATATTATATATATATATATATATATATATATATATATATATATATATATATATATATTATATATATATATATATATATATATATATTAAGACTAGCAAACTTTGTTATTATTATTAGCTTTCAAAAATTAATTTTTTCGAGCTTATCTTGAATGAAAGTTAATTCAAGAATATTTATATGCTTGCTGTTCATAAGCTATACTATTTTGAAGATGTTTGTTTTTACAACTGAATATAATTGTTATTGGTTTCTAGGATACGCTTTATTCTCCTCCTGCAAAGGAAGTTCCTTTAGAGTCACATTGCCATTATAAGTATTTGTTCAACTACAGAGGAGTGGCAGCATCGTTTCGTTTAAAGCATCTTTTCCTTTGTAATTCACTTGTTTACCATGTAGGAGAAGAGTGGATTGAGTTCTTTTATCCACAGATGAAGCCATGGGTACATTACATCCCTGTTCCTTCTACTGCTAACGAGGATAAATTAATGTAAGTATTTTTTTATTACTTCGAAATAAAATATAGTATTATTGTATAAAAAATAAAGGTAATCCCTACTAATTTATTAATAAAATTTTAACATTGAGTTTTGAACTTTTATTTGAAAGTTTATTTATCTGTCAATTTCTACAACTTAAATTGCTATACTATTAGTTGTAGCTTTTTAATTTCCTTTACATAGAAAAATAGGTTTTATCAATTTTAATATTTATGAAAAGATGGATAATAAATAATTAATTATAGCCTTATTTTTCCATTGCAGAGAATTAATTAATTTTGCTAGAGAAAATGATAAGCTTGCTGAGGAAATTGCAAATCGAGGTCGAGATTTTATTTGGAATCATTTGCGTACAAAAGACATCGTTTGCTATTGGAAAAAATTGCTTCTGTCATATGCAGAGTTACTGTTGTATGAGCCCCAAAAGAGGGATGGTTTGATTGAAATCAGGAAACTAAATATTTAATTTTTTTTTATTTTTATTTTATTTTTTTTAAAAGACATGTTCAAGCGTTAGGGAATATACCAAATAACTCTCTCTAATGCATTGATATTTTTAATTGTATACTCAGGGAATTTCTTTAATTTTGATAACGATACAGAAAATATATAGTTTTATATATTAAATGGTTTGTATTTTGAAATGCGATTCTTACAGCTAATTAGCGCGAAAGTTCTCATAAATTTTCTGGGATGTAAATTCTTTATTTGTGTGGGAACGTCTTTTAACTATTATAGTAATCCTAGTTTTAGATTAGGGTACCGACTATCCTACTAAATAATAACCATTTTAAAATATATACGTATTGGAAAAAATTTTCTACATTGCCAGTATTGCAGAAGTTTTAGCCTTTCCCTCAGAAAAAAACTAATTTACATAAAATAATTACTGTTCAATAAATTTTTATGTTGATATATGACCACTTTGATTTCGGGGAGGATGGTCATTCCATTGCGTTCTTTGTAGGGTATACACTGGTTTTTATTTATTTATTTAATAATAATAATTAACAAAACAACAACAGCATTGTCAATCAAAGGATAAGAAAAGTTTTTAATTTCAGAATTAATTTTAATGTCAGTCATTGCATTCCAAAAGACTATCAGTAGTTATAAATAGGCCTCTTTTATCACAGGTTTTTCTTTGACTAGACAAAAAAAAGTGATTAAAAACTCTTTTTTTTTGAGAATTTTAAATACAGTATATATGTATTTCCTACAAAGACTAGAATAATTTTTTTTTTATAATTTATCTTTTAACAGGATTAATACATTTCATTTCTGTTATTTGTTAATATTTTAAATTATTATTTTTGAATATTTGACTTACAAGACTTACATATTCCGAAAAGAAATACTTCCCTCCTACAGAAAGGGCATTTATATATCTTGTTCTGTCTTTCAAACATTGCTAACGAGTTCATGGACATAAAAGACTTCTTTGACCTGTAAAACTGTAGAAAACTGTAACGGGGTGGGGCTGATACAACACATGCGTAAGATGGCGGATTCGCTTTTGATTTCCGATATGCCATTCGAGCCTGGAACAAATATTTTTATAAATAAATTTTTTAAGAAAAAAATTAATGTTTTATTTCTTTTAATATTTAGAATATTTTTTGAAATGATAACTCCTTAATTGAAGAATTTGATGTTTTTAAAATTCTCTGCAATTACGTTTATTTTTAAATTTTATCCAAAACAACACATTTAGAAATATTTAAAAAAAATAGTCTCTTCCTAGATACAAATTCGTATAGTTAAAAAACTGGAGAAACAAAAAGATGATGGGATCGTAAAGTGTTGGTTACGACTGAAGTAGAGTTAGGATGTTTTAGAATACAATTTACCTTTAAATAAGGAGATATACTACACTGTACTTAAAGGTGAATTGATGATATATGTAAAGAAAATACTAGTAGAGATTCATTAAGGAAAGGTTCAAGGTAAAAAAAAATATTTAAATAATAAATTAAACTGCTATAACTATATTTAAAGTTTTTATTTAAGACCAATGGACTGAAAATTATGAAGTGAAGTTAGTTTCAGAGGATTAATCCACCAATTGGTAATCTGCAATTTTCTGATTTCACAATTTTTGCTGATAAATCTTTCATAATCAATTGAAGCATCTTTTAGTTTATGCATGGAAAGAATTTTGGCAATTTTTTTTTTAATAAAAACATTACACAAATTTTTACTATATGAACAAAGATTGACTATTAAGCCCTAATTTTTTTTTTTTTAATTAAAACAAAATTATAAAAAAAAAAAAAAAAAGTTCTGTAGAGATAAAGATCACTTTGAATAAACAAACTTTTCATGTTGAAAATCAAAAGTGTCAGCCTATATACTTCCTGACAATAAGAAAATGCCTCAAGAAATTTGAAACTTTAATTACTTTTATTGAAATTTACTGAATTTCAATACTCTATAGTCTTATATATAACTAAAACGCATTAAAATTTATATTCAGGACATCACTTTCAGACTTATTTTTATCCTTATTTAAAACACACTTTCGACAGAAAACTAGTATACCCAATAGAATTGCAAAAGGAAGACCTACTCCAACATAAGAATTATGCAGAAGGAGCAAGTAGTCTCCATATTAGCATTTTAATATTTTATATTTTTATCTTTCATTCTGACTTGAAAATGAAAGTACGTTTCGAAAACGTCTGCCAAACATTTACAATCTCACTGCGTTATATATATATATATATATATATATATATATATATATATATATATATATATATATATATATATATATATATATATATATATATATATATATATATATATATATATATATATATATATATATATATATATATATATATATATATATTCTGGTGGGTAAATTAGGCCAGAGGTTTATTAATTTCCACCAGTTGGGGAAATACCGTAAATCTGGAAAAGTTAAAGGTCGACATGTTACGATACACGGCGTTTGAAGGTGTTTAAGATAAAGGGAATGTGTTCCAGAGTTTATCAGTAGAGTATTACGATTGAACATAGCGGTTAAGTCTGGAGTTGGATAGAGAAAAGATGAGACTGTGTTGAAAGGCACGTCGCATGAGCACCTCTCAATGGAGGAGGTATGAGACGGGAGAGCTCAGAAGAGTGGCGTCGATTGTAATAGCGATAGTATAAAGAAAGAGAATGACGCAACAATTCTACGGGCAGAAAGAGACTGGGGAAAATTAGTGACAGCAGAAGAGTTGATGAGACAAAAGGCTGTAGACACCACCTTTTTCAAGGAGATATGAATGCGTGAAGTTACTCCAGTTGTGTGAAGCGAATTCCATAATGGGGCGATCAACACCCCCATAAAAAAGCAAGCAACTAAGGTGACGAGAAGAAATTACGAAGGTGCCCGATATATATATATATATATATATATATATATATATATATATATATATATATATATATATATATATATATATATATATATATATATATATATATATATATATATATATATATATATATATATAGTATTTATGTGTGTGTAAATAAATGAACTACTATGGCCTTCTGAAAATCAAAATATTCATTTTACGAAGTAAATTTTAAAATATTACCTACTGAAGAAAAAGAAAACTTACCTTTAATTTTTGCTGCTGTCGAAGAAATTTTGCACGTCTTTCTTCAATCGCTAAGGCATCTGAAAGTCCAAGAAGAGCTCGAAGACGAAAATAACATTTTAAAAGACAAGTGTTTATCAAAAGTGCGGATAAGAATAATGCAACGAATACTCCTGCAATAGTATGTCCCTTGTATCCAAATATCAAAAAGATCACGACCCATAGGATACAAATGAAGCCAGCAATTACAACATAGGAAATGATGACAGAACTTACGTTTATATTTTTGGAACGCTGATATACATCATTTGGCGATAATTCAAGAGTTAAAGAAGCTGCTTCTTCTTCTCCTCCTCCTCCTTCTTCTTCACCTTCGTGAAAACTCAAATCACTGTGAGAATCAACTGTACATATCTCTGGGTACAGATTAGTTGTTTCTAAGTCTTCAGTTCTAGAAGCTACTGTCGATGGCTGCGAAGAGGAAGCTCCATTACTGATTTGAATTCCATTATCCACTAAGATTTCATCCAAGTCAGTTTCAAGGACTCCTTTTGCCCTTTGATTATTATTTTTTAAAGTTCGTTCTTCTGCTACACGCTTTAAGAGATCATGCGGGAAGCTGAGATCTAATACTGTGCTTTTATTAGCACAATGACTCGTATATGAACTTTTTGGTTCATCATAGATTACATTTGACATTTTAATTAAAATAAATAAATAACTTTTTTTTCTTTTTAAATCCTTACACAAATCATTAATATAAAGCAACAGAAAATTTAACTGATAATTTAGTTCTTAATAAAATAAAATTTATAAAACTTATCTTTGTGCCTCATTCAGAAACGAACTCACGCACACCGACAAAAATCCTCACCGAATGTAACAAACGACTCCGGGTAACTAATAAACGGCGAATAGTCACTAAGAATGGAGCGACTAAAGCGACTCAGTTTGACTTTTTGAATTTTGACTGACTCCAGCTCTGTAATTCACAGTTGACTTTGTTGACCTTCATTCATTGGAAAGCGGGCAAAAAAACTGGAGATTAAATGTCCTTTTTCTAGATTTACATTAATATTCATATTTAATTAATAATAAAGTGTGATATATTTTTTTCTTCATTTGCATTTTCTTAAGACAAGCATTTTTGCAGTATATATATATATATATATATATATATATATATATATATATATATATATATATATATATATATATATATATATATATATATATATATATATATATATATATATATATATATATATATATATATATATATATATATATATATATGTGTGTGTGTGTGTGTGTGTGTGTGTATTGTATACGTGGAAAAATTAATTAATAACATTTACGTGGAACGTAATTAGGTATTTAATTCTGCCACTTAATTTTTATATATATATATATATATATATATATATATATATATATATATATATATATATATATATATATATATATATATATATATATATATATATATATATATATATATATATATATATATATATATATATATATATATATATATATATATATATATATATATATATATATATATATATATATATTACTTCTCTCTATTACTTCGTCTCCTATACCGATAACTCCACCCTTCATTACTCCTTTCAATTTGAAAGACGTCCCTCCCAACAGCAGTTGATAGATTCAAGAAGGATGGCTTTGGAGCAACTGACCTCTGATCTTTCTCGTATTTCAAATTGGGTCAGAGAAAACATGGTCGTTTTCAATGACTCAAAAACACAATTCCTCCATCTTTCTACTCGACATAATCTTCCACATAACAATGATATCTTCTTCGAAAACACTCAACTCAAACCTTCATCTGTCCTCAATATTCTCGGAGTTTCCTTTTCTCGTGATCTTTCTTGGAAAGATCACATTATTTCTCTTTCTAAATAACAAGCTTTTAAGAGGTTGGGTGTTCTGAGGCGCCTTCGTGGTTTTTTTACGCCACCCCAGTTGCTTGCTCTGTATAGGGGTGTTGTTCGCCCCTGTATGGAGTACGCCTCTCACATCTGGGGTGGTTCCACACACACAGCTATTCTAGAAAAGGTGGAGTCTAGAGCTTTTCGTCTTATCAATTCTCCTGCACACTAATTTTCTCCAGTCTCTTTCTGCCTTCGAATTGTTGCATCACTTTCTCTATACTATCGCTATTACAACGAACATTGCATGCTCTTCTGAACTCTCACGTCGCATACCTCCTCCATTAAGAAGGGTTCGTGCGACACGACTTTCTACACAGTCTCATCCTTTCTCTATGCTCCCTCTTACATGTACTCTACTGGTAAAGTCTGGAACACACTCCATTTATCTGTTTTCCCAATTTCCTTTGACTTGCACATTTTTAAACGCCGTGTATCTGGTCACGTTGGCCATTAGTGAACTGGATCCGGAATGTTTCCCAAACTCTGGTGGAATTTGGTAGGCCGCCGGCCTTTGCCCACCAGAGGATATATATATATATATATATATATATATATATATATATATATATATATATATATATATATATATATATATATATATATATATATATATATATATATAATATATATATATATATATATATATATATAATATATATTTTTTTTTTTTTTTTTTTTTTTTATATAAAATAAAATTAAAAATTTACTTAACATAAATTTACAAATATAAATCTTATTAGATAATGTTTATTCTCACTATCTCATTACAATGAAAATTAAAAGTTCGGAGAATTTTTTTACCACACATGTTAAATAATATATATTTATCTTTTCCTACTGATGGAAAGTGTTAAACGGTATAAGAAGAATATTACAGAATTCAGCAGATCCTAAATGAAAAATGCATCAAACAATTATGTCTTTGCACACATACGCACAACAATCGTCTCTGGCTAAAATTTGAGAATAGAGCAGTAAGAGTGAACAAAGTAGGGTTTATCATAAATATTAAGCTCAAACACTCTAGTTTTGATTGAACATAAATTGTGAGGTCTAGAGGAGGTAAGACGATGTTTAACAAAGTGGAAATTAAATTAGAATAAAGAACCCAAATATTGCATAAATTTATGAAGACTGTACGTGTATACGAAAACAAGTCAGCATATCTGTGGCTGCACTATATATATCTCCTTACACACACACACACACACACACACATATATATATATATATATATATATATATATATATATATATATATATATATATATATATATATATATATATATATATATATATATATATATATATATATATATATATATATATGCAGTTTTGATGAGGAGACTGCTTCCTTCCATGTCAATAGTAGTTTTCCTTAGGATTCAGTTTTGTCTCCTACACTATACTTTTTATTAACGGCCTTTGTCCCAGCTACTCACTTAACTTGAGTTTGATATGAGCGTAGAGACATAAGCATAGGAATGGATAATTAAGTATATTCATTCCTACGGCGATGACTCAACCCTTTAGAAACTCGAACTTCTACGATTCTTCCACATAAGACATCTCAACTTTTTTTTTTTATTTCTTCTTTCAGTGGTTCTACCGCGCCTTCCTGTTGACAATATACATCCTTTGTTTCTAAACTCACGTATGCTTATGTATTGAAAATTTCAGCCACATATCTCAATGATTGAAAGGCTGGCTTCCTTCAAGAAAGGCGAGTTCTGCTTAAAATGCGAGTTTTCTTTTATTTTCAGTTACTTCAACTACACAATAGCTACATTAGCTTTTGTAATGATTACTGCTCTCATAATAGGAGGTAGGAGGAATGTCGAGTTCAAGGCTAAAATACTCAATTGTTCTTTATTTCTAAACTCTCTTGACTATTTATATACTTATTAAAAGGAAGCTACGTTGGCACTCGAATGTGGTAACCACTTTTAAGACGTCCTTGCTGCACAAACTATACAATGCTTTCAAGTGTATTTTATGTTGACATTTTCAAACAAGTTTGTTCGTTGTAGTATCTCCTTTTCAACGACCACTGATCTATGGAATTTTAAGTCTTTTGACTTACCTGAAGAATAGTCTCATTTACTTTAAAACTTGCGTTTGAGCTCACCTGCTAAATAAGCGTTAAGTTGGGACTGGTGTGTGTGTGTGTTTTTTTTTTCTTCTTTTTTTTTTTTTTTTTTATTATATATATATATATATATATATATATATATATATATATATATATATATATATATATATATATATATATATATATATATATATATATATATATATATATATATATATATATATATATATATATATAAAATAATCAAGGACCAGAATCTAATCAGTATTATTTCTCTACCTTACCACTTACTTTTAAATCTACAGTCATACACCGGTAACCTAAAAGTAATTCAAACTTAAGCTCCATCTTCAGTTTCCTTTTAACTTCAAGACGAATCATCGTCCATGATCTCGTTCACATTCTTAATATGTTCATAAAATGCTCTCATGAAAGAGTAAATGAAGAGTGAATTGAACATCGTTATCTAAACACACGTGGTAGGTATTGCAATGTCACCGAGTAAACTTCCTCAGGCTATTCAGTAATGGTCAATTAGTAGAAAGTATATATTTTGAAGTGCAAAAGTCGATTCACATTCATCAATCTGTCATCAGATGGGTGCGAAGCGAAATTTTTAAGAAACAAATAATTCACCATCAACTTAATATTATATACCTTAAAGTTGAATAGTCTGGATCAATTCCACTTCATCGACAAAAGGAAGGTACAAAGGATTTTCAATAGTGTTCTCCATGAAATTAAATTTTAGCTCAATATAATCTGCACACATACTGAAAAGGCAAGCACTCTTATCTTCTCCATTAAAAAAAGGCAAGATATTTCTTCCTAACAAAATAGAGTATTGTATTCTTGTAGCACCTGGGTAGGATATGCCTTCATGGATTTGTTTTAGTGCATACTTATCATTCTCATTTCCAGGAAGATAAACAATGGTAAGGGCCACTACAGGATAATAATGCATAGAATTTTATTCTTGTTCATCTTAACTCTCTTTCGACTGTCTACCATGAAAGCTATAGAATCTTGGTCAGCTACAATCATAAAATGACGTCTAAAAAATAGTTACCATTTTTTTTTAAAGTTCAATAATGATTTTCCTTTTTTTCCAACTGGTAGATGTTACTTATGATTTTGGGAATGTTAATCGTTTGCTATCCTTCAAAATTTAAATTCTCCACTAATTATGATGCTTTCGACTCTGAGGTTTCGCAATCCTTATTCGAATGTTGTAGGTCTGTAGAAGACTGTTGTCAATTCATCTTACCTTACCTATAAGGAAATATTAAACATCTGACCAAAAATCATATTTTGACAATTTGGAAAAGGTTAATTGAGAAAATGTAATAAAAAATTTTTATTTTAAAATTTTATATATATATATATATATATATATATATATATATATATATATATATATATATATATATATATATATATATATATATATATATATATATATATATATATATATATATATATATATATATATATATATATATATATATATATATATATATATATATATATATATATATATATATATATATATATATATATATATATATATATATATATATATATATATATATATATATATATATATATATATATATATATATATATCAGCTCTAGGGTGTGGGCCTAGTCGGCTTTTTGCTCTTAGTTGTTTAAAATAATGGATAATTGCTTACCATTAGTTATTCAAAACCTTTTGTTTTTATATGATTTTGCTCCAGAATTTTAATATCATTAAATTTTATATTCGTTTATTTTCAAATTGTATATTTTACAAAGTTTTTTTAGTATATTCACAACATCTACGTGTGTTTTTAACAATGAAATTCGGAAATCTAACTGTTATGCTACTGGCCATATATCGGCAGAACTGATACCGTAGCAATCGATATATCGTTCATAAATATCATGCAAATTATAAATTACAAATATAAAAAAATCAATATACATATTCTTTCCATATTTATACTCTTAAGCCATTCCTAAAACTTTAAAAATTATAAACAAAGTTAATAATAATAATAGTAATAATAATAATAATAATAATAAAACATTAAGATTTAAAATAAATTTTCATCTAGTTTTAAGTTTCAAAAACAAAACATTTGACAAAGTTTTAATTAAAGCTCTTTCTTTGTACATTGTTTTCCACAAACTTTTTATATTTTCGGAACAAACAGAGAGGCAAAGAGTTAAGCTTACAAAGGGAAAAGTTGAGGAATATTTCTTCTCAATAAGGTCACTCAAACAAGAATAAAAAGTGCCATTATTTTCTAATGAACTAATACCCTGCATACTTAGAGTTTGCAGAGGGACGTTTAAATTTATGGTTAATTCTTTTAATAATTTTGTAACTGAACTTGAAGAAAGTTTGTTGTTGTTGTGAATATTTAATTTATTTATAGACTGACATCGATAAATATAGGAGGATAAGGTATCTAAATCTTCATCAGTAACATTGCAATTTGATATATCCACGTCTTTTAACATGCAATACGATCCATAGCCCAAGGCAATACTCAAAGCCGATCCAAGAGACGTATTATTTTCATTTTGCAAGATACATCCATGAAGAGATATAAACGATAGACGAGGGCAAAATACTACTATATCAAAGAGAGATTTTGTGGAAAGAGAATTAAAATCCATATAGAGTGAAGTTATGTTACTGTTGCCATTTTCCAAACATCCTTTTAAAGATAAATCGCAAGAACTCAACTTCAATTCTAATAAAAGTTCAAACTTTAAGACCTGAAAAAAGTTTAAAGACGTAACCCGAGAAAAGTCATTGTAGCTAAAATCGATGTAAAACAGTTTTTTAATACTTGATTTATTTTTACATAAGTAAGTCGAAAGATAATCGAAGCTTTCTGATGAAAGGGAACATGATTGAGCCTCTAACTTTTCTAAGAGTGGAAGACTTGGAAGTGACTGTATCAGATTAATCATACCTGCATTTTCCAATTTACACGAGTTGAAATTTAAAGTATGTATGTTTTGAAACTGAATGGCTGTTAGTAAAGGTTTTAAATGCTCGTCACTACGAAGGTAAATTCTACTAAAATTTAATACTCCAAGTGATTCACATTCCTGCAATATTGTAAACACATCAAACAATGTGGACAAGCCAAGGGCTTGACACACTCCCTTATATAACAATGCCATTGAAGTATATTCACGAGATCCAGTTATAATTGCTTTCAACTCTGGTTTGTCGGATGTTATCACATTACTTATGATATCTTCAGAATTAAGCTCTTCATTGTTGTGTAACGTTAATAATTTTAGAGTACGTTTCACTCCACAAACTTGAAAATACCTCTTACATACCTCTTCCTCTAGCCAACTAATAGTGTTATTTTGAGCACTAGGTGCTACAGGAACAATAACTTTGTTTTGTAATATTTTTACTTGAATACAGAGAGGAGACTCTTTATGCAATTCCACGTGAGATGTAGATTTGTTTATTTCATTAATCGAATTACAATTGTCAGCGCCAAACTGAAGAGGTTCATTGCTAATTTCAGTATCGCTTTCGTATTCTTCAGTCAACTTACGGGCACAATTATTAAGATGAGAAACAGGTGATTTCATATGAGTTAATTTTGCTTGCTTTAGTTTTTTCTTAAAGACTTGAGATGTAGAAATTTTACTTCTCTCTTTATACTCAAAATTATCTAACTGTCTCTTCCTCTTTCTGGTCTGTCCAAGATCATCTATCAGCCAATCATCGAGCACATATTCATCTTCTGGCACAAGAGATGGTTTTGATATATCTTTGCTTGAAACCGAGCATGTATTTTCATGGAAGCGAGAATGACTACCAACGCTTTTCATAGCTGTTTTATAAGCTTCAGTAGCAGAGTTCTCTTTATTATTCTGAGTAATAATATCTGGCAAATCGTCGAGATTCTCGTCCAAATTAAGTTCTTCATGTACTACTGGTATCTCTATATTATCATTTGGCTTTATATCGGTAATATATTTTAAAGCTTTTTTCTTAAATGCTTTAACTTTATTTGTTACTTCACTTGATGTGAACCCAACTCTTTCCATTTTCTCTTTTAAAAACATTACAGTTTTGTTTAAATTTTCGATATCTACAGGTGTAAGATTTTCTAATTTATTTTTTAATACACAATCTAAAGCTGTATCTCCATTGTCATTTTTCGATAATACATTAGCTTTATTATGAACTAGAAGCTCAACAACATCAAAATGGTAATTAGTCGCAGCATCATGAAGAGGTGTAGTTCCTGAACCTGCAGATCCCCCTCTATCATTTACGAATGCACCATGTTCTATTAGTATCTCAGCTATATCTCTATAACCAAAATTACAAGCTTCATGAATAGGCAGCCAACCACCATAATCTCTTATATTTACTGGATGACCATTTTTTAGAAGATTTTGTACCGTACTGAAATTATTTTTAATAACAGCTACATGTAAAGGACTTTCACCTTTTTCATTTTTTTTAAATTTTAACCCAGTTAATCTCCTTCTAGATCTTGAGTTTGTTGCAACTTCATCTTCTTCACTGTCCGTAAAATCGACACAATCTAAATCTATATCATCTTCGTCACTTTCGTTTTCAATATCACTTTCAATAAGTTCTGTTTCTTCATCCAATACAGACTGGATCTCCGTAAGTTGACTCTTAAGTTCTAATTCAATTGATTTTGGTATATCAGATAAGGTCACATAATTTCTTATAATGGCGCTCTGGAGTTTAAACAATTTTGCTTTCTTTGCTATTTCTAAAGCTTGATCAAAATATGAACTTACTTTACCATAACTATGACCAATGCTTTCAGATATTTTGGCAATCTCTAAAAGAGTGGAAGCCGACTCTTTGTAATTTTCTGATTGTAATTGGATATCCAACTCCTTATTAAAATATTCAAATGCTTTATCGTACTGCCTAATGTCTTGGTATGTTTGAGCGAGTGATGAATAAATTGAAGCAATAACAGTATTCTCATTCTTATTTTTCTCAGCCAAATTTAGCATATTCTCATATGATGATATAGCTTGCTTGTAAAGAGACATACTAGCAAAGAAGTCACCAAGTTTATCAAAATACTTTATGCGAATATTATTATCAAATTCTGATTTGCTTAACTCTTCTCTTACATTACATAATTTTACAACTCCTTTTAAATTTTTCTTTGCAACTTCTCCTTTAAAAGATTTGTAAGACTTATAGAAAAATTTCCTGGAAGTCCATAAATCATCCATTGACAGATAAATTTGACCCAAAAGTTGATATGAATCTGCAATGTATGTTTTTTTTTGTAATTTGGAGGCAAATTTAAGAGAACAACGGGCTTGTTCCAAAGCTTTATCGTACTTTTCAAGTTTTTGATACATTTTTGCCAGCTCCGAGAATGAACGATACGAATCTTCTAGGAATTCGAACTTTTCACACAGTTCTAGAGATTGAGATACAAATTTTAAGGCATCATCTGTTTTTCCTTTAATATCTAAAACTAGACCAAGATTGTGGTATACTCGACATCTCATCTGCGCCATTTCTAAGGGATCTATGTTCTCACCGATTTTCTCACAAATCCTAAGAGCACTCAAGAAGTTCTTTTCCGATTCACACAACGCATCATGATATTCTTTTTCATTGAAAGCTGATTCAGCTTGATGCATGTAAGTCCTACCAAAGGTTGCATATGCTCTTTGTTGCTCAACTAGATCATTACACTCTATTGCTATTGAAAGGTATTTATTTAGATGCTCCAATGCTTTATTAAATTTCTGAAGTTCACTGTACACCTAAAAAGAAATAAAATTTATCAACATATTTTTTTAAAGTCTTTTGGCAAATAAAAGCCTTTAAAACATTACAATATACAAAATAGCTACATGACGATGATGATGATGCCTAGATGAATATTTCCAATAAAAGCAATAAAAGTTATCTGATCATTATTTTTAACTAAATTATACTGATGAATAAATGTCTCGTAATAATAATAAAAATAAGAAATAAAAATAATAATAATAATAATAACTGATAATTTTAGCATCAAGATGGTTTTATTTGTGTTGATCTCAATAGAAAGCAGGCTCATTATCTTGTCTTCAATTATTTAAACCACATAGTTGACTCCAGTTACAGTTCACTTAAACTTTTAAACCTTTGTCAGAGTTCCGAAAATATATATA
Source organism: Armadillidium nasatum (assembly GCA_009176605.1). Lineage (NCBI taxonomy): Eukaryota > Metazoa > Arthropoda > Malacostraca > Isopoda > Armadillidiidae > Armadillidium > Armadillidium nasatum. Next base: position 91,933 of record SEYY01023348.1, read on the forward strand.
TAAACATAAATATGTTTCATATTATCACGGCATTTCCCTTAATCTCACCATTTCCTCATAACCATTTAACTTTTCAAACTATCTCCATGTCTGCACAATGCCATTTTAGAACCTGGTTCACATTTGAGATCCATATGACACACGTGAGAACAGACATTACTGCATGTGTTTTTGCAATCAGTTGGTTTTAACAAAGATACACAAAAAGAATATATATATATATATATATATATATATATATATATATATATATATATATATATATATATATATATATATATATATATATATATATATATATATATATATATATATATATATATATATATATATATAAGTTGAATAATAAATAGATTAATAAATAATCCAGATATATACTGTAATATGTTAATGTAAAATATTTTCTTAAACAACACTATGTTCTTAAGAACAATATCTTTAAGATATTTAAATATTGAGGGCAAATATATATATATATATATATATATATATATAATAGTAAAAAACAATAGTAAATTTTAAAAAATGTCTAAACAAAACTTCACTTCTGAAAAAAAAATTATGCTCATAGCTAACATAAAATATTAAAAGCAACTACCCAAATTTTTTTTATAGAAATTAAATTATAATTAGATTTACTAGTACCATGACATAATGGTAGAGTGTTGACTACATGACTGAAGGAACCAGTTCAATCTCTAAAAAGTTCCCCTCCTTAAATAGAAATATGCCTGAGAGGTGTAAAAAAAAAAAACTATCAAAGGATACTAAACAAAATGCATATGCTCTTTCTTTAGAACTGAAATTCTGTTTCTATCCCCTTAAGATTTATTATAATAATAATTCTTAAACTACAACTGATGTAAGGATATTTATTAATATTATTAAAAATCTGTATTTTTTTTAAGTCTGCTAAAAAGAATTACTATATTTCTAAAAATTTATAAATCATTTAGCATAAAATTATAAATCATTTTAATTATGTAGCAAAGTGAGTTATGGAGCAACAAACCTATGGGAAAAGAATGGGCTAATTTCATGCAAATGAATATTAAGTATATATCCTATGCTGTAATTTAAAACCTACTTCTCCAATTTTCCTGTGAGCTACTGCAACTCCAAGGGAATCATCTAAGGCTTCAAAAAGATTAAGCTCTTCAGTGTGCTCTTGCAGAGCAGATTTGTAGTCTCCAATTTCTGTAAGCTTGACACCCAAAATGTTGCAAAATTCAGCAACATCTTTGAGGTTGTTTTTTGAATGGGCTCGTTGTTTATCTTTACGTAATGAACTAATTGAATTCATTGTCTAAAATATTTCATCACTACATTTTTCCTATATATATATATATATATATATATATATATATATATATATATATATATATATATATATATATATATATATATATATATATATATATATATATATATATATATATATATATATATATATATATATATATATTCATGACAAATTATTCAACATCTCATTTTTTTCAATTAGTTTTTAAGATTATTAATTTTTATACTTTTTAATAATTTTGTTTTTCCTTTCCAAAATGATCAGTATTCAACAATAATAATCAAACAAATTAATAAAGAAAAAAAAAGTTAGTGTAAATAGGTTTTAAAAAGTGGGACTTTTTTTTTATCTATCTGTATAGAAGACTATAATAAAAAATAAACAAAAAAAAGTACCAATCTCTATAACAAAAAATAAACCCCAAAAAGTACCAATCTTAAAAAAACAAAAATGAAAAAAAAGAAAAGAGAAAATAAAAGAATTCTATGTTACAGTAGTTCTATATTGTATAAGTTTCAAAACTAAATGTTTAAAATAATGCTTGAAATGCAGGTGAAGCTACAAGTGCAATCAAGAAAACAACTAAAAACTATTCTGATACCTTGAGGCAAATTATGGAAATGAGAAACAAATTTTTAACATTTTTTTTAATGGTAACAGGTTAAATTTTTGAATTACTCTGTTTAACTGATATTTTTCCCTATATCTCTCTTAGAAATTTGAAATCTTAAAAAAAAGAACAAAAAAAAAAAATGAACCAGCAAATTAACAATAACATTAAATTACTAAAAAATCAAATATATTCATGAAATGCAGCTTTACATTGACAAGGATACCAACAACTAATGAAGTAGGAGAGTAAAAATTTCTGAAAAAAGGCCTATATGGAAAATAAAAATATTTAAAAGTATTTTTTAAATTATTGTAGTGATTTTGGTTCAATTTTGAATCGAATTTTATTAAAAATTTATTTTATTGTTCAGTAAAAATATTATTTTTTTTAATTACTGGTTGACAAGTTGTTTCTTCTGTCCCTTAAAAAATGAGTTGAACAAACAAACAAATTAGTTTTATCATTAAATTAATATTAAATCAAATGTACTAAGGAAATGCAGTTTTACACTGACAAGCATACCAATGTCTCATGAATTAGGTTGGTAAAAATATCTGAAAATGGGCCTATATAATAGAGATGTACGGATAGTATCGACCATTTTTTGGGTATCAGTATTGGTTAATTTGGTAGATACTTGGCTGATACTCCGATACTTTGAATTCGACTACTAAGTGATGTCTTTACCTTAAAGGAGTATATTATGTCATGTTTGAATAATTTCGTTTTTTATATTGTCTTTTCTGATGATTAATTGATGTCTCTTCTTTCATTATTTTTATTCTTTTTATTGTAGCTAGTTAAAGAATCTTCTTGTAAATTGTAATCATGTTAAAACAATAAACAGAGAGTAGCTAAACTTTGTTAATACTTACTGGAAAATGGAAATGGAATATTTTTTGAATAAACACAAACATAAAAAAGTTATTAGTATTATATTTGCATTTATTATTCCTAAAAGATAATATTTTAATTTATAAAATATACTTGGGCACAACCAAATATAAAATACATGGCTAAATATTGGTTGTACAGGGAATGCAATCCTCAGTTGCCTAGCAGTACACAATTTTTCTATCTTATTACTGTGTATTTCTTATAATAATTAAAGTAGGGTATCGGCCTCTTTACTGGTATCTGTACATCTCTACTATATAAAAAATAAACTATCTAAAAATATTTTTAAAATTGATGTGCTGATTTCAGTTCAATTTGAATCAAATTTTATTAAAAAATGTTTATTTTATTTTTCACACACAAAAAATTTATTTCTTAATTATAATTGGCATGTTTCTCCCACCAATCACGAACAATTGGGTATAGGGAGAGAAAACCCTGTAGATAAAATGTTCATATGCTGGTAGTACTGGTACATGTCTTCCATCACTAATGAGTAATAGGGTATGATGAACAGAGACTCTATATAGACCAGTGTTTCTCAACCTTTTAAGCCTTGCAATCCCCAAGTGTCAAAATATAAAAATTAACCTCACAATTCTTATATCTGGCATGTGCCAAATTCAAAATTGCAGGTTGGGTTATGGTATGGGTGATTAATAAATATTACGCCTGGCAAGTACCTATTCAAAAATGTAGAAAGATATCTATAATACTGATGATTAATAAAATTAAGATATTCACAATAATTATATTTTTTACACAGGTTTTAAAAATACATTTGAAAAAAACCTTAAAAAGGATGAATTTCATACAGTTTAATCTTTTGTTAACATTAATGTAAACAAAGTTTAGTTAGTAGTAGTTAAAGTAATTAAAGTCTATGGTTCCTATGAAAATTATCTCCAACATCATTCGAACCAACCGCCATTATAATTAAGGATAGGGAGCCGAAAAAGTTTCGATATATATCGATATAAATATTTTTTACGAAAGTACATAAAAGTCTATGCGAAAGTATCGAAAAAATATCGATGATATTTTCAAAACAGATATTTTGATATATCGATATTTTATCCTCAGTATCGAACCAACGATATTTTTTTTTTACTTCTAGAAATTATAAGTAGTTTTCTGCTCCTTTATAAAATAAAATTTAAGCGAAATTTGGGCAATTTTTCATGTTCGTCATGCTGAGTCAGAATATGAACATCTCAGGATTCTAGGAGCTTCCGTTTGGGAGATATGCCCCCTCAAAAAAATTATTTAAAAATTTTGTTGAAATCAGGTTCTGTGATTTCTTATAATTTCTAAAATACGAGAGATAGAGCAAAAATATTTAATATCTGCATTTCACGTGTCTTTTAGAACTTGAAAGCCTTCTTGAATCGTTCCTCTATCTGCTACTGTTGAGGAGATATAGGCCACCAAAGTTGACAATTTTCTTTTGTATGCTCAGAAAGTACGACAAACCACCTTGGTATGTATGTCGGCCTTTAACTCAAAAACAGTAATAAACAGAAGAATAGGATTACAAATTTGGAATCAGGTGTCCCAAATCATTATGTGTCTGGAATATCAAACCGATCTATCTATTGATAAGAAAGTTATAAGATTTAAAAATTTGCACAAACTTCGATCGGATTATTTCAAAAGTTAAACTATAATGGTTTCACAGGCTTTCACCTATTAACACTTAGGGGCCTAGACCAATACTCAACTGAAACCGAAATTATCTTTTTGAACTCATTTTTTCAGGCATTTAAGTATCATATGAGAGTTAACTTCCGTAGGAATTGAGAAATTTCCTCAATATTTGCTAATTATGTTTTAACATTTTCATGAAGGTAAGACAGTAGAACTTATTTTTGATCGCCTACCTCCCAAAAAATGAGAAAAAAAATCAATTTTCAATTTTATGAGAAAGTTTTTTTTTCAAATCTCTGAAAAATGTTAAAAACATTTTACGATAATTTGGAGATCATTTTTGAAGGATAAAAGTCCTTAAAGAGTAAAGCCAATCATGAGCCACGATATTGCCTCTTGTCACTTCTCGCTATCTTCTACGGTTATTGAGATATTAACGGATTAATAATTCTTAGGATTTACTACTAGTAATTGCTGCAGCTAGGGACTTGCCCTTTTTAAGCCTGATTTGACTTTTTAGGAACTTGGTCTCAAAAATTACCATTTTAGAAACTCGTCCCTAAAAATTTTTACCCGTTTTTTTTTTTTTTTTTTTTTTTTTTTTTTTTTTTTTTTTTTTTTTTTTTTTTTTTTTTTTTTTTTTTTAGTATTTTCATGAAGGTAAGGCAGTAGAACTTGTTTTTTTATCCCTACCTTCCAGAAAATGAGGAAAATCCTTTTCGATTTTATGAGCAAGTTTTTTTTTTTTTTTTTTTTTTTTTAAATAAATCTGAAAAACGTTAAGTATATTTTACAATATATTAGAGATCATTTCGAAGGAAAAAAGTCCTTATAGGGTAAAACCAATCACTTTTTTTGCCTCCTGTCACTTCTCGCTATCTACTACGGTTTTGAACAGCATTGATCAATAATTCTTAGGCTTTACTTCTAGCAATTGCTGCAGGGACTTAAGCCTTTTGAAATGTAGTTTTTCAGTCTCGGCCTAAAGCGACGACGCCGGAGAGCGACTTTCTTCAGGAACTTGGCCTTAAAAATTATTTTAGAGCCTCGTCCCTAAAAATTTTTTTTTATAAATTTTTTATGAGTGACATTTTAGCGGAAGTTGCTCTATTAAACATAACGCAACTTGTATATAATATATATATATATATATATATATATATATATATATATATATATATATATATATATATATATATATATATATATATATATATATATATATATATATATATATATATATATATATATATATATATATATATATATATATATATATATATATATATATATATATATATATATATATATATATATATATATATATATATATATATATATATATATATATATATATATATATATATATATATATATATATATATATATATATATATATATATATATATATAATATAATATTATTATATAAACCAACATATTATGATATTTTTAACCGATAATATCGATATCGATCAATTTGATATTTGTAAAATTATCAATAATTGATATATCGATATTTTTCTAAAATATCGGCATCCCTACGGCGATACCATAATACCGTGGTATGTAGTTCAAAAATTACTTTGTATTTATAACAAAGATATCAGTCTCAAAATTTCGAAGTGATATAATGTAATTGCTAGGAAGACCAGTTTTATTTTTTCAAATTCCTATATAGGATACATATCATCTCAGTTGAAGATTTTAAATTTTTTGGTCATTAGGTCATAGTTATAATCAAAATGTCAAATTCAGATGAACAGAGACTCTTGATCAATGGTTTCAAAAAAGGAAAAAATGAAAAAAAGCCAGCCATTATTTCAAAACAAACGGGTCATCTCTCAGGGCTGAAGTAGATTGTTATATTTCTCAGATAGATGGTATTGATAATAATGTATAGAAGGATTCAGCCTATATAGAGAGTATAAGAATTGAAATAGAGTCCTTGTTAAAGGATATATATATATATATATATATATATATATATATATATATATATATATATATATATATATATATATATATATATATATATATATATTCAACCTTAGACGATTCCGGAGCTGTTCCTTCTCCTCCAACCCCCTCCAACTCATTTATGCCTAAAATTATTATTTCTTCTAAAGACGTTATTTCTGCTCTCTCTGAGCTTAACACTAAGAAGGCGTACGGTCCTGACGGTATCCCTCCTGTGGTTCTCAAAACTTGTGCTTCCGAGCTTGCACCCTGCCTTGGTAAACTTTTTCGTCTATGTCTTTCTACTTCAACCTTCCCTTCTTGCTGAAAACGAGCGCTCATTCAGCCTGTGCCGAAGAAAGGGGGACCCCTCTCAGCCCTCTAACTATCGTCCAATTTCTTTAACCTCCGTTCTTTCTAAAGTTTTCGAATCTATCCTTAACAGGAAGATTTGGAAACATCTCAATTCTTCTAAATCTTATCTCTGATCGCCAGTATGGCTTTCGTAAGAAACGCTCTACTGGTGATCTCCTTTCCCTTCTCTCTGACTCTTGGTCTTCCGCTCTTCGGCATTTCGGTGAATCTTTTGCTGTTGCGCTAGACATATCGAAAGCTTTCGATAGACTCTGGCACAAAGCTTTGATTTCCAAACTTCCCTCTTTCGGAATCTATCCTTCTCTCTGTGACCTTCTCTCTGATTTCCTTTCCGGTCATTCTATAGCAGCTGTTGTAGACGGCCACCGCTCTTCCTTTAAATCTATTAACAGTGGTGTTCCTCAAGGATCTGTCCTATCCCCAACACTTTTTCTACTATTCATTAATGATCTCTCTGTTACTTCATCTCCTATCCACTCCTATGCTGATGACTCCACCCTTCATTACTCTTTTCAATTTGAAAGGCGCCCTTCTCAACAACAGTTACTAGACGCAAGGAGGGTTGCCTTGGAGCAGCTGACCTCTGATCTATCTCGTATTTCTAATTGGGGCAGAGAGAACATGGTTGTTTTCAATACCACCAAAACTCAATTCCTCCATCTCTCCACTCGACACAATCTTCCACACAACTATAATATCTTCTTCGAAAACACTCAGCTCAGACCTTCATCTGTTCTTAATATTCTCGGTGTTTCCTTTTCTCGTGATCTTTCTTGGAAAGATCACATTACCTCTCTTTCTAAACAGGCTTCTAAGAGGTTGGGTGTTCTGAGGCGCCTTCAGTATTTCTTCACTCCACCCCAGTTGCTTGCTCTGTATAGGGGTGTTGTTCGCCCCTGTATGGAGTATGCTTCACATATCTGGGGTGGTTCCACACATACAGCTCTCCTAGAGAAGGTGGAGTCTAGGGCATTTCGTCTCATCAACTCTCCTGCTCTTACTAACTCTCTTCAATCTCTTTCTGCCCTTCGAATTGTTGCGTCACTCTCTCTTTACTATCGCTATTACAATGGACACTGCTCTTCTGAACTCTCTCGTCGCATACCTCCTCCTCTGAGAAGGGCTCATGCGACTCGACTTTCTACACAGTCTCATCCTTTTTCTGTCCAACTCTCTGACCCCAGGCTTAACCGCTATGCTCTGTCCTACATGTACTCTACTGGTAAAGTCTGGAACACACTCCCTTCTTCTATTTTTCCAACTTCCTATGACTTACACACCTTTAAACGTCGTGTATCGGGACATGTCGGCCTTTAGTTTGACCAGACTTTCCGAATTTTAGTAGTCCTCTGGCCTTTGCCCACCAGAGGTGAAAAAAAAAAAAAAAAAAAAAAAAAAAAAAAATATATATATATATATTAGGGATGGATAGATACCAAAGTTTTAACTGAAACTGATGCCAGTAATTGTAAACTATCCAAAACTATCCATAGTTGGTGGTATTCCTGTCTTTTGGTCCATTGTTTAAGAGGAGCACATAACCAAAAGAAGGTATTGGTGAATTTCATTCATAATTTCTTAACTTTTAATCTTCTTTTCAGACCAGGCTACTGACTACTCCTCTTCAATATGGCTTGTGAGTCCATTTTAATATGTCAAATTTCCTTTTTAAAGTTGTTTTGTTTAGCAATGTGACTTCAAAATAACTAGTTACCGATAGCATATTAAGAAAGTTTATGAGCATTGAGTATTTTCAGTCTTGTTTCAACCTTCATGAATTATATATGTAAAGAAAATTGGTATCGTGTCAGTAAATTCTAGAGGTATCAAATCGGTACTCGGTTTTGGATAGTTTAAAATTACTGGTATCAGTGTCAGTTAAAACTTTGGTATCTATCCATCCCAAATATATATATATATATATATATATATATATATATATATATATATATATATATATATATATATATATATATATATATATATATATATATATATATATATATATATATATATATATAGCTACTGTAATTTAAAAAAAATTTATTCATTTATTTCAGTTCAAAGAAGAATTATTTTTAGTATAAATTTTTTTGAGTTTCATCATGAAAAATTGTGATACAAAAGTTAAGATACCTCTGGATATTAGATTTAAAGAAAATCCTATTTTGCTTTCTAATAATATTATCCATTGGAATTTTCTCAAGTCTATTAATTCTGCAGTTCCTTCTAATTTGAAAAAGGTAAATAGGCCAGTTATTTAAAATAGCCCTGTATTATTATTATTATTATTATTATTATTATTATTATTATTATTATTATTATTATTATTATTATTATTATTATTATTATTACTACTACTGCTACTATTACAAGTATTTTGGCATAATAGTAGTTTGATTGACTTCTTTGTTTGAAGATGATGTAATAAGATAAGTTCAGTATATGTGTCTATATATTATTATTATTATTTTTATTATTATTATTATTATTATTAATACTTTGATTATGTGAATGATATGAAGAAATTTCATTAGATGTCTCCATTCCCAATTATGACAATACTTATGATTAAATGATAAAAATTAGATTAAATGGTTCTAGAGATGTTCCTGTTCTTTATTTGGATAAAAAAAATGTTTTTAAAATTTTTATTATTATAAAACTAAATAAAAGAATGTAAGAAATATATTATAATTTCAGACTCTTAATACTCCATTGATTAACTATGTAAAGTCATTGAAAATCAGTAAGTGGTATTTTGCCTTTGATAGAAGAATCACAGCTATGACTTGGCATCCAACAGTAGCAGATACTGTTGCAATTGGTTCCAAAAGTGGTGACATTATCCTCTGGAATTTTGAACAAGATGGAATAAAACCAAGGTCTTTCATTAAAGGAGTAAGTGTATATATATATATATATATATATATATATATATATATATATATATATATATATATATATATATATATATATATATATATATATATATATATATATATATATATATATATATATATATGAACCGACCGGGGCCCCGGCCCCGGCCCCGGCCAAAAATCAAGGAAAACCGGGGTTGCCGGCCGGGGTTAAAATGGCAAATTATACTTAAATTTTTTTTTTTTTAAATTTTCAGCCGATTCTGCTGAAACTTTCAGTTATATAGATTTCAGTTATATAGATTAGAAAAGTCCATTTCTAGCGTTTTTCCGAGTCTATTACGGTTAAGATTTTTTTTTTTTTTTTTTTTTTTTTTTTGAAATTTTACCCTTTTTTAATTGAATGGCGGTGCCAAACCACTTTTTAGAATGAGCTGAAAATTGGACTATTTATTCAAAATTAAATGGGATACAAAAGTCTCTAATAGAGTTTTGTTCCCAAAGTTATAGGAAAAATGTTATAAGCCAAAAACTGACCAACTATAGAAAAAAAAAAATTTTTCAACTAAAAAAATCCACCTTTTCAGACAAAATTTTAAAAAAAAAATACAACTATGACATTTCCTATTTTTGGTGTGTATAGACGAGGGGTGGGGCTACAAATATTGTTGCCCTGCCCTCTTCTAAACAATATTCACAAATAAAAAAAAAATAGGTAGCGTTTTTTTTTATAAATAATTTTTCCTCCAGAAGGGTACGATTTTTGCAAATTTTTTTTCAAGTGCTTATATAACTTTTTTCTAGACGTGATATCAAAAACCTATTCCCACCAATGCAAGAAATTGGGGCAAAGGTATTCAGCAAAATTTTCAGCTCATGTGGACCAGTGGTTTGATCCAGTTATTCATTTTTTTCAACTTTGGGTCCAAATAAAATTCAAACCGTTATAGACTCAAAAAAATGCTCGAAATCAACTCAGAACTTCGTGAAAAAATTCACATACTTTGAAAATTTCAGCTCAATCAGTCAAATAAAATAAAAAAAAAAATTCAAACAAAATATAAGAAAATTAAGATTTTTTTTCTTTTCTGTTTCTTTTGACCGCTCCTTTTCTGCTAGTGAATGTTCATCTTTGTGTTTTGATTTTAGATACTCCACAAAGATTTGGTTGAAATTTTTTTACTTGTAGCACCCGGAGGTTCTCTTCTAATTTTCTGACTGCAGATGTTAACATTTAGCTATTTCGAGCCTATCCTGAAACATTGTAAAGTATTCGAACACTGCAGAAGCTGATCTTTTAGCCCTTTGACTGAAAGTATAAACAAAATAATAATTTTTAAATAATGCAGCTAAATGATACAAGTTTGATACATGGAAATAAAATAACAATATGTATAAATACAGGTTAAATTGATAATTTTATATCTTACATTTTTTCAAACTTTACCTTAGGGTCTTACTTAGGTAAACCTGTTAAATCACTATTATGAATTAGAATTTTTTTTTTTTTAATTTTTGTACTTTTTTTAAACTTTAACTATACAAAATTGTAATTTTTTGATTTTTTTTTGGAGAAAATGCATATAATCATTAATTTAAGTGAATGTTGGCTATTCTATTCCTTCCTTACAATTAAATAAACCTTATATCTAATTTTCTTAACCTAAAATTTCAGTGCTTTTGACCTCTTAACAAATTTTAGGAAACCCCGGCCATAACCCCGGCCCCGGCCCCGGCCAAATTCCAACCCCGGTCGGTCCCTATATATATATATATATATATATATATATATATATATATATTATATATATATATATATATATATATATATATATATATATATATATATATATATATATATATATATATAAGGTTTCATGAAGTGCTGACTCATGATTAAACATGGCATGTTGATATGTCAAAAGTAGGAGTTGAGATAGAAACAAGACAAAGATGGGGTTGTAGGGTGGTAACTTTATCTGCTAATCCTTAAGTTAAAAATCAAAATCGCTCTTAAATTTCATGGGAGTTTATTTCTAGGACAGTTACATCTACTGATAACATTAATTAAAAATTTGGAAAGAGGTCAAAAGCATCAAAATTTTTGGTTAAGAAAATTAGATATAAATTTAATTGAGGTTTATTTAATTACAAGGAAGGAGTAGAATAGTCAGCATTCACTTTAAATTAATGATTATATACATATTCTCCAAAAAAAATTCAGAAAATTACAGAGTACAAAAATTTTTGAAATTTTTTTTTTTCTGATTCACAATAGTGATTCAACAGGTTTACCTATAAGACCCTAAGTTAAAGTTTGAAAAAATGTAAGATATAAAATTATCAATATAACCCGTATTTATGCATATCATTGCTATTTTATTGCTGTGTATCAAATTTGTATAATTTAGCTACATTATTTCAAAGTTATTATTTTGTCTATACTTTGTCACTATGGCTAAAGGATCAGCTTCAGCAGCATAGGAGTACTTTACAATGTTTCAGGATAGGATCGAAATAGCTAAATGTAGCATCTGCAGCCAGAAAATTAGAAAAGTACCTTCTGGTGCCCCAAGTAAAAATTTTTCAGCCAAATCTTCAAACCCCGGTTTTCCCTGATTTTTAACCGGGGTTTGCCGGGGCCTCAGTCAGCCCATAATTGTAAGTAAAAATTATAGCCCTGTACCGTAACTTTGTTGGTAATTTACAGATTGGGCCAGGTGGTTCTATCCAAAATATTATCTTTGATGAAAGAGATAATGGAGAAAGTGTGTTTTATGCATCAGTTGATGGAACAGTCTCTTTAAGATCCTTAGCAAACGATCATCTTAGTGCTGAAACATTATTAAAAACAGAAGGCTGTGATTATGAGTAAGTAGTCTAGTTTGTGGTTGTTTCTCATTGTAGTTTATCATTATTATTATTATTTGTAAATTATATGTATTAGTAATATATTTTGTTGGAAGCTATCTATTTAATGTTATTTGCAGATATGTTGTAATGTTACTATTTTGCTTCTTTCTCCATAATTTAAGTATTTACCATATATTAATAAACCCTTTTAAATTATTTACAACAGTTGCATCTTATTTGTGTAAAGATATATTTGAGGCGCCATTGATTTTGTTAAAGTCGTATTTTTGGGAAGATTTGTGTCAGTATTTTGTTGGTCTGGATCAAAGAATTGTAATCCTGTTATATATTGTAGTTGGAAACGTGCAAAGTCTATTTTTCAATATACTAAAATCTTTATTGAAAATGCAGCAATATTTCTGGTTTCTTCTTTTGCTTTTTCTGGGGTTTTGTAGAAAATGTCAACTCTAACTTGCTTCATTTCCTTTCCCTCTAGTATTTTCCGACGACACAACTGCGGTTTTACCTTCCACTAAAGCTGAACTCTTCGCTCAAACGTTTATCTTTAATTTCACTCTTAATGACTCCTGAGCTATTCCTGCACTTCCTCCAACTCATTTATGTCTAATATTGTAATTTATAAAAATGTTATTTCTGCTCTTCTTGAATTTAACATTAAGAAGGAGTATAGTCTATATGATATCACTCCTGTGATTATAAAAACTTGGTCTTTGGAGTTTGCAGAATTTGCAGAAAAATTAAAAATTAAGAAAAGTTATTTGAAATGTGTAAAATAAAAAATGGGTTGATTCTTGAAAGGCTGAATGACGTTGCCAAATTTAATTAATACACACATATTAAGATATACTGTAGGTTTGTATCAGAAATTAATCCCTCTGTTATTATTATTAGAAATATTACTACTAATGATATTATTAGTTCATATCATTATTGGTATTATTTCCTATATTATTATTATTAACAGAAAGAGACTTTTACCTTGTTTTTATTACTATTTTAAATATTTTTATCATCATTACCAATTATGAAATTTATATTATATAGGTATTATGCCGGAGGCTCAAAGGACACAACACAGTGTTGCAATTAGTAGCCTCTTTTTAGGAATTAGAGAAGGTTTTTCAGTTGCTCTCTCATTTTATCATATATATATATATATATATATATATATATATATATATATATATATATATATATATATATATATATATATATATATATATATATATATATATATATATATATATATATATATATATATATATATATATATATATATATATATATATATATATATATATATATATATATATATATATATAATAATATATATATATATATATATATATATATATATATATATATATATATATATATATATATATATATATATATATATATATATATATATATATATATATATATATATATATATATATATATATATATATATATATATATATATATATATATATATATATATATATATATATATATATATATATATATATATATATCAGTCGTTGGTATTCCTCAATAGGTATTTCATTCCCATCTAAAGTTTTGTTGGCAGGAAATAACAAAGGATATGTTAATGTTTTATCGATTCAAGGTGAAAAACAATGGGAAAAGAAACTGCATAAGCAGAAAGTTACTCACATAGAATTTAGTCCAAAGTAAGCTTTACTGACTGAAGGTTTATTATTTAGATAGAAATTTTTAAATTGAAAAGTAATGTCTGTATATCATTTAGGTATAACTGTCAGTTGTCTTGTTTTAAATTTTACTTCATTACAGGAACTAAGGAAATTATTAAAAGCATGAATTATTTATTTGTGTTTATTTATTTATTTATTTTTTTTTTGAAATTATTTATGGTTTTCTTGTATAGATTCTTAGGTTATGTTTATGGATAAAGTATCTGTTTATCATAGTTATTCATTTTTTTTTTCTTCTTTCAGAGAGACAAATTGTTTTGTTACTACATCCGTTGATAAGAATCTCAAAGTTTGGGATATAAGATCTATTAAAAATGCTGAGTCATACTTATATTCCTGTCCTCATGAAAAACCAATAAATTCTGCATACTTTAGGTAGGTGCTTTTTTATTTGGAGTCTTTATGAACTAATATGTAGATCTATTTTTTTTTATACTGATTCCATGAAATATCATTAATTAGCATTCCTTTTGATCATTTTAAGTTGGAATTAATTTATGATTAGTGTAAAACTATGATTATGAATTATGAATTGTTTTTATAAGTGTTTAATAAATAACAATTTCACAGAATTTACTAATTCAATTGGTATACTAAAAAAAATCCAATGGAATTTTCATTTACAATACAACATAGATAACCTTGTTGATAGGTTTTGATACCCAATCTCCCAGTGACTATAAATAATCCAGCGAAAATCAGGAAATTGATTAAGTTTTTCCCACGAAATAGGAAACTAATAGCGCACTCAACCACAAACTTATTTGTTAACTATCGAGGAACCAGTTAAATGTGGTTGGAGAAGATGTGAAGAGAGAAGTGAGATTAGTAAAATGACGAGAATGAAATGATTAAGAGACAGAAAGGATAGACCCTAACCTAAATGTAAGTTAATTAAAAAAAGAAAGTATTTAATAAAGTGACTAAAAGAATAGATACTGTAATGCAACAACTGAGAATGAAGTGATTAATATGTTATGCTAATTTCCGTACCCGGATGTCTGTACGAATTTTTATAACCAACGACCAGACTTTAGTTATGCACAGCACTTTAAAGTCACGATCGGTATAATTATAAAAGTTAGAATCGGTATAATAATGAAAAATTCTGTTCAAATGTTACAAAATAGAAAAATGTGAATTTTCGCGGTTTAAATAAAAAATTATGAATGTGGTGGTTTATTTTTCTAATAAACCTTTTGGTTTTTGAAAGTCCTCTTAGCCTTCCCTAATATAATTGGGGAAATTTTTAACTCTCTACTTTATGACTTCACGAACATATGATTACAGGATTTTACAATATTGCAACAAATATTCATGAAGCAATATAACAAATAACTGCAAAAATAACAATTATATTAAAGCCACACCTAAAGATAGAATATACATAGGAGAAGACCAGCAGAGAAAAGAAATAAAGATGAGTAGATGTTCAATCAAAAATTTATCTGAGATGTAGGAAATCTACAGATAAATATTCAAATTAAATGTAAATAAGAAAGAGGGTACATGGAAATAACTACTCTGTGTATGTAACTACACAAAGCTGAAGAGAAAATACAATAATTAATAACAATATAATTTCGATTTGATTTGATAAAGTGTCTATATCTAACGATAGACGAATACATATATTTACACAAGCTTGCAATCAACTGTTTACTCCTTCATATATATATATATATATATATATATATATATATATATATATATATATATATATATATATATATATATATATATATATATATATATATATATATATATATATATATATATTCGAGAAATTAATAATGTTAATTATCAATTAATAATTAAAATATCAGGTTCAAAGCAATTGACCTGGATAAGCCCAAAGACTTAGTAACCTAAAAAAAACTAAGAAAAAGAACATCAGGAAAGCTCTAAAGCTGAACAAGCCTACCTTAAAGACAAATCGGTAATTTTGGTGGGTCACCAGGGGTATATATATATATATATATATATATATATATATATATATATATATATATATATATATATATATATATATATATATATATATATATATATATATATATATATATATATATATATATATATATATATCGAATGAGGAGTTATGTTTATGTATCGAAAGGGCGTGATGCCCAGAGTATGAATTTGAATGTTAGAGTTTGCTGAAAGGTGTGTGACAAATCATTTACAAATGAATAAAAAAAATTTTGTGCGGTACAAACCCGATTCACCATTTACGATGAGATTTTTAAGGAAAGAGGAATTAAAGAATAAGCAATTGTGAACAGTACCATCCAAAATTAGAAATGAAAGGTGTTAATGGAAACAAAGATGCGCGAAAACCCACGTAAAGTCATTCATTTATATTTTGAGTCGGAAACCAATGGCTAGTCCAAAATTTTATAATAAAATTTGCTACATTAAAATATAAGTTTTAAATTATTGTGGAGAACTGTTTCTTTTTATGGCTTGGAGACATAAAGGGAAACAATAGACTACTTATGAGGAAAGTTAAACTAAAGTTCTTTGGGCAGATTTATACATTCATTTCTAGAATGAATAAATGTATAAGGAGGAATGCATTCATATTCTTTGCTTGCAATTATTTATGTTCAGCTTATTTTGGTTCATTTCTATAATTTGATATTTCAATTTTACTCGAGAGAAACATCATTCATTCATAGGTTCTATAACCATTCTTATGGTTGCTGGAACCATTTGCAAGGAATATATATATATATATATATATATATATATATATATATATATATATATATATATATATATATATATATATATATATATATATATATATATATATATATATATATATATATATATATATATATATATATTATCATTTGTAGCCGGACAGATGGGAGTAGTCTTCTTACTACAGATCAGTTAGATGAACTTCGTGTCTACAAATGTCCTACTTTTCAACTAACAAGAAAAATTCATCATCAGCACAAACATTTTCAACATATTACTCCTATTAAGGTTTGTTACTTCATAAATTTTTTGCTTCACTGGTGCTGCATGTTGCTTTTGAAAAATGTGAATTTTTTGAAAAAAAAAAACAATCCTAAAGTTTTTGGGCTTATATTTTCAGTATTATTCAAATTTATGTTATTTCGTCTATTTTTCAGTTAAAAAAAAAAAAAAAAAAAATTTAATATGGAATGAGTTTTGGCAGTGTTTTGATTTAATTTATAATTCAATTTTTCATAACTTATAATTTTCATAACTTTTAATTACTCCCATTATATATTTTTTTTAAATATATGAAAAAATTTATTGAAAAAGAAAGTATTGCATGCTGAACAAAAAATTACATCGAAAATTTTCAATTTTCATAATTAAATTTCTAAAAAAAACAAAAAAAAAACACCACCTTTAACCAATCTTTATTGAAAGTAATCGAATCTCAACTATCATCTGTAATGTAAGAATATTAAAATTTTCACATTTTCCGGAAGTAACGTTTCCTTCAATAGTGCTTTTACTGTATTTTGTATTAAAAAAAACTTTGAAACGCTGAAATATTTCAAAGATTGTTTACTCTAAAAAGGAAATGTTACTTTTGAATTTTTTTCCATCTCACAAATGGTCATTCATTAGTATTGATTATAAATTTGAATATTCTTCAGCACTCATGTAAGTAAATAAGTATTTTTTCTATGATCATTGTTATCTCTAATTACTCATTCTTATGCCTTAAGCAAATTCATCAAATAATTGTCAAAAAATCGGAGTAAACTTGTAGATTCCTGAACATTCCCAGAACTGGTAGAAGTCTCCGTTAAAGGTTACTTAGTTTCTTCATCTTTCAAAGTTTAAATGTCCATTTCTTGGTTTTATCTCCATATCTGTTCTCTGAAATTTCATTTTGAATCTAGGATCTAGTAAAGGATATAGACAAAGATTTGTTGACCAAATATGCTGAAAATCTTTTTTTTTTTTTTTTTTTTTTTTTTTTGTTTTATTCATTTGAAAATTTAAGTTTTTCAACTATAAATTCTCCTTGTGACTGCTTTTGATAGAAAGTAAGTTTATAGTTTCAATAGTGGGTTCTTTCCTGCTCTTTAGCAATAATTTCTTCAAGTGGTATAAGTTAAAAAAAAATTCTGGTAGACCACAATGATGTGAACTCTATGTAGGGGTATTAGAATCTATAGTATATGAAACAAAGGCCTTTCGTTGTTCTGTATTTCTTTTCACTTTTCAGCATGTAACATGAAGAGTTCAAAACCATGAACAAATTCTAAATTAATTTATAATTTATTAAACGTAATTGATCTCGCTATTATATCTATTTGTTAACTATTGAAGTCGCGTGGTTAAAATTTTCTACAATATTTCTAGTTTTAATTATATTCACAGCCTGCGCAATATGACTATTAAAAACTGCTGTATAAGCGCAATAATCAAACTCTATAAAAAGGAATAATTAATAAAATCGGTCGAGTAATCTTTGATTGCCCGTTAACGTAATGCTATTTATCAATAATTGACTCTAGTGAATCAAGGAAACGAGTCATATCTAATAAAGGAATCTGTATGTGCGTAGTTACAGAATGAAACGTCAGTATGTAAAAACATTGATGTTCAGACATAATTAAACATACTTATTTTAACAAGAATAGAACCCAGCGATGGAAAGCATGAACAGTAATTGAATTCTGGTTAATATTCACTAGGATTTTTTTTTTATGTCATATCTGGAGAAAAAAGGGAGACCTGTATGATACCCACCAGAGTGCATGAACAAAAATTTATCTTCGAGCTCTCCTCGAAGGAGTAGAGTTCGTTGGCAGTAGTTAAAATGAGAGTGATAGAAAGTTGATGGCTTTATAGATTTTAAAGATAACAGGAGAGTTGAAGAGACTAAAATCCCTAAATCCCCGCCCAGACGCAAAGAGCTTTATGAGGCAAACGTCCTCGATATGTGTTTCGTACTCCATTGAATGACGAATAAAGCCTGCATTAACACTGCAAACAACTGAAGTAGATGTGCTTTAGAACACCTAATGTTTTAGAAGTTTATCTCTAAGAAATATTATACAAGAAAAAAAAAAGAAGTGGAAAGTTTTCTTGTGTGCTTTCGAAGATATATGAAAGTTAATATATATATATATATATATATATATATATATATATATATATATATATATATATATATATATATATATATATATATATATATATATATATATATATATATATATATATATATATATATATATTTATATATATATATATATATATATATATATATATATATATATATATATATATATATATATATATATATATATATATATATATATATATATATATATATATATATATATATATATATATATATATATATATATATATATATATATATATATATATATATATATATATATATATATATATATATATATATATATATATATTATATATGCAAAGAAAGAGGGAAGGTTAGAAATCGTTTAAAATGGAATTAAATGATAGAGTTGATGGGAGAGTTCGGCTTTAGTAGAAAATTACGACAACTATGAAGAAGCAATAGAAGTGAAAGAGGAAAAAGTAAATTTGAGATTTTTAACAGCGTGAAAAGTTAAAGTTTCTACAGAGAAAAGATTTTGCATTGTTATTGGAGTTTGAAGATTACAGTAATTCTGAAGGCAGCTTGCATCCGACGAATAACAAGAAAATAGAAAGTTTAACCAAGGTTGTTATTGGAGTAAATAGTTCAGTAACTTAATGATAGGGGTAGCAAGTTCAAAAAAGGCCTAGTTGTCGTTTAGCATGTAAGTTCAACTATAAGACGATCAGAGATACGAATAGGGAACTGCACTAACTGCTTAAAGTTGTTATGAATAGAGAATTGACAGGTGAGTTAAGATGAACTAGAAGGAAGTTATTGCCTGTGTGTTAGATTTAAAATCACTTAAAATGATTTCAAAAATGGAGAAAGCTAGAAAATATTTTTATTTGGAAATTTTATTGTTAACGAATTTATAATATTCAATACACAATACAGTTAAAGATAGAGGTAAACGGGTTAGATGACTTTAGTTATAGATTAGCAAGAGAGCCAAAGATAAAGTATAAAATTCAGAAGACCCCCTAATTAGTAACCCAATAACAAAATTTCCATTGTTGACAGATATATAACTTGTTCTTTTAATTGTAAATAAAGATATAGTCAGTAAAAGAATACAGAACAGGGTTTGCTGACATCATCAGAGTAGTTTACTGTTTGCATAAAACAACCTCACGCCTAACTCAGCCATTTTCTTTAAGAAAATAA
>SEYY01023348.1:115000-120000 GCA_009176605.1 Armadillidium nasatum
TCTTGAACTCTGAATATCATCAGGCTGGTCTGGGACATCATACTTTCTCTTCCATTGTAACTGGTTTGTCATATTCATTTTCAAGAAAGTGCCTTAAAACATTAAATGCATTTTTATTACTTTTATATAATCAGATAGCTATTAAATATATTTACAATATATAAACAAAAAAATTACAAGCTATATTTAGCATTATCCTCAAACTATATTAACTTCTTAAAGTACTTTTATCTGCATTAATCAAGGAGAAGGGTCCTGTTAGAATTTAGAGAGGGAGGGAGTTGGATTATGAGTTTACGGATATTTTTTCATGCAACTCTTAACTTTCATAAAATACTTAAGTATAACATGTAAGATCAATCTCTCCCCCCTCCCCCCCCCAATAATTTTTATAAGATTTTCGAAGAATGTTCTGCTTTTAAATTTTTATTACCCTGCTAACTTTCGATGTAGGCATATTCTGCATATTTTTACTTTCAGTTTCAGGATTTTTGCCCAGTACGTTAAAAACTCTTCCCTCATTCATCCCACCCTCTTTTTTTTTTTTTTTTTTTTTTTTTTTTTTTTTTTTTTTTTTTTTTTTTTTTTTTTAAATCTACAAATCAATGAAATAACATTATTACAGATTCCTCCATTTATTCATTTTAAAACGCATTCAGTACTTACCTAGAATAATTCAAACTACGCCAAAGCTTAATCCTTAAGACAAATAAAGTATATATGAAAAGATGAATAAAAGGTACGAGAAATAGAACGATTCCAGAACCAATGAGTAATGTCTTGAATTGTTCATTCCAATTCAAAATTGGATAAATCGAGATATTTTCTTTATGATCCTGAAATTGCAAAGTTAGTTTAGTAATACTGATTTTGGGATAAATTATTTGTACATTTACTCTGCACAGACAAAATATCAAATATTCTCACAGTATTATGATGATTCTTATTTATTAGCCATTAAACCACTTAAGAAAAATGATGAAAAATTGTAAAAAGGAAATTAAAGATAAATGGTTTAATAAATATAGAAAATTTACTTAGAAGATAAGGTTTAACACAGTCATCATACAAAGCTATTAATGTAATATTTTTCCGCTGCTTGGTTTTCATATTGATAGGTACAGAATTAAAATAATTATTCTTATATGGTTATACGCGAAAATTATAATTTAAATGTGTCAAAGAAAACTTTGAATCAATAGGTTCCCTCATATGGAAAAATTTGAGTATCTATTGAAATTAGAACTTAAAAATTAAAAGTTCTTTTTGAATAAGATAAATAAATGTATTTTCGATTTATTTTAGGTGCTCGTAGTTATTAGATTTTTAATACAAAAAATATTTTTGATCAAAATAATTATATAAAATATTGGATGTATGTATTAGAATAATAAAGAAATATGTTTAAAATTAACGAGAAGTTTAAAAGAAAAGAATATTCTGTTGGGAAAGAGTCATTATTTATACTGTACTTACTTATGTCATAAAAAAAAAAGAGAGGATTTGAGGTCTCGTATCGAATATTAGGTTCGGTATATATAATAATTGGGTATTGTACCCATTGGGTGATTAACCACAAATTACTGGTGTCAAAAACACAAAAGAATATTTAAAACAAAATATTTTTTAACGAATGTAAAGTATAATCAACACATGATTGGACTTACTGATATAATAAGATGAGCAATACTAAAATTTATAAGATTACCGGTCCGTAGATCGAAACTATACTTTATCGTATTTGTTTACAGTTATGATTAATTAATCAATTTTTTCTTGATGTTCAGTCTTTTTAAACGTGGAAACTGCCACCTCGGAAACCTGGTCAAATTAAAGGCCGACACGACGTTTGAAAGTGTGCAAGTTATAGGAAGTTAGGAAAATAAATAGATGAAGGGAATGTGTTCCAGATTTTACTTGTAGAATACATGTGAAATTGAGCATAACCTATTATTCTTATTTGATGCGTTAGTTTTATTCGCCTCGGAGAAATTTTTAACGCGTTATATACTGTTATTTCAACTTATTTTTTATTTATTTTATTTTTTTATCTTTTATTATTCAATTTAAATTTTTTTTTATTATTATTATTATTTTTTTTTTTTTTTATTTACTTATTTTGCATTCGGTAACTTCCTCGAGAACATGGAGGACATCTTGGCCTTCAGCATTTGTCCTCAATTCACATTGGCGTATTGACCATAGCTTCCTGTAGACAACATTGTGAAACAGATGAAAAGAATCAATAGCCAATTAGTCAGTTTAGTGAAAAGAAAACTTTGAATGAAGAAGAATAAGTGAACAGCAATAAAGTGAAGACCACGTGGAACAGAGCATAGACGACGATTACTGCATAGTATAAGAAGAGTAAGGAATCTACGAATTTAGTAATTATTTTTCTTCGAGATATGACAAAGTCATCGACACAAGTTCTTTCATACTCAAAATTAAGTTGGACTTGGTCATCACATTCATCACACCAATCTCCTTCAGTGCCGCAGTGAGTTCACCATAGGTAAGGAAGTTCTTTAATCAAAACTTTCTGGATTGAATAACATTTACCATGAGATGTTTGTATCATTAAACGCAAATAACTATTTTTAAGATCAATAATAATTATATTTGAAAGATTATGTTAATGCCCTCATAAATTCCTTAAATTTCAAAAGGTTTGTAAAAATGAATTTTAATTTAAGTATGAAAATGTAATTTTTATAAAAACAAAAGTTTAATTAATTTATTAATATTTAATTTGTTAAAACCAAGATTTCTTCCTATTCATATTATATATATATATATATATATATATATATATATATATATATATATATATATATATATATATATATATATATATATATATATATATATATATATATATATATATTATTTTTTTTTTTTTTTTTTTTTTTTTGTCTCCTCCGGTGGGCAAAGGCCAGGAGGCCTACCAAATTCCACCGGAGTTGAGAAAGGTCTATAATCATGGTCGATGGTGGCCGACGTGTCCAGACACACGGCGTTTGAAAGTATGCAAGTCAAAGGAAGTTGGGAAAACAGATGAAGGGAGTGTGTTCCAGACTTTACCAGTAGAGTATATGTAAGACTGAGCATAGCGGTTAAGTCTGGGGTCGGAGAGTTGGACAGAGAAAGGATGAGAATGTGTAGAAAGGCGTGTCGCACGAGCTCTTCTCAATGGAGGAGGTATGCAACGAGAGAGTTCAGAAGAGCAGTGTCTGTTGTAATAGCGATAGTAAAGAGAGAGTGACGCAACAATTCGACGGGCAGAAAGAGATTGAAGAGAGTTAGTAAGAGTAGGAGAGTTGATGAGACGAAATGCCCTAGACTCCACCTTCTCTAAGAGAGCTGTATGTGTGGAACCACCCCAGATGTGCGAAGCATACTCCATACAGGGACGAACAACACCCCTATACAGAGCAAGCAACTGGGGAGGCGTGAAGTAATTCTGAAGGCGCCTCAGAACACCCAACCTCTTAGAAGCTTGTTTAGAAAGAGAAGTAATGTGATCTTTCCAAGAAAGATCACGAGAAAAAGAAACACCAAGAATATTAAGGACAGATGAAGGCTTGAGTTGTGTGTTTTCGAAGAAGATATCATAGTTGTGTGGAAGATTGTGTCGAGTGGAGAGATGGAGGAACTGAGTTTTTGAGGCATTGAAAACAACCATGTTTTCTCTGCCCCAATTTGAAATACGGGAAAGATCAGAGGTTAGTTGCTCCAATGGCTACCCTTCTCGAGTCTATCAACTGCTGTTGGGTGGGACGTTTTTCAAAATGGAAGGAATAATGAAGGGTGGAGTCATCAGCATAGGAGTGGATAGGAGATGAGGTGATGGAGAGAAGGTCATTAATGAAGAGTAGAAAAAGTGTTGGTGATAGTACAGAACCCTGAGGAACACCACTATTAATAGATTTAAAGGATGAACGGTGGCCGTCTACAACAGTTGCTATAGAACGACCGGAAAGGAAATTAGCGAGAAGATCACAGAGAGAAGGATAGATACCGAAAGAGGGAAGTTTAGAAATCAAAGCTTTGTGCCAGACTCTATCGAAGGCTTTCGATATGTCCAGCGCGACAGCAAAAGATTCACCGAAATGCCGAATAGCGGAGGACCAAGATTCAGAGAGAAGGGAAAGAAGATCACCTGTAAAGCGTTTCTTACGAAAGCCATACTGGCGATCAGAGATAAGATTAGAAGAATTGAGATGCTTCCAAATCTTCCTGTTAAGGATAGATTCGAAAACTTTAGAGAGAACGGAGGTCAAAGAAATAGGACGGTAGTTGGAGGGTTGAGAGGGGTCCCCCTTCTTCGGCACAGGTTGAATGAGCGCACGTTTCCAGCAAGAAGGGAAGGTAGAAGTAGATAGACAAAGACGAAATAGTTTACCGAGGCAGGGTGCAAGCTCGGAAGCACAAGTTTTGAGAACCACAGGAGGAATACCATCAGGACCGTACGCCTTCTTAGTATTAAGCTCAGAGAGAGCAGAAATGACATCTTTAGAAGAAATTACTAATTTTAGGCATAAATGAGTTAGAGGGGGTTGAAGGAGGAGGAATAGCTCCGGAATCGTCTAAGGTTGAATTAGAGGCAAAAGTTTGAGCGAAGAGTTCAGCTTTAGAAGAAGGTAAAACAGCAGTTGTGCCGTCGGAAGATATTAAAGGAGGGAAAGAGGAAGAAGCAAAGTTAGAGTTGACATTTTTTGCAAAATGCCAGAAAGAACGTGAAGAAGAGGAACCAGAAAGATTATTGCATTTTTTTACGGAGAAAGGAGTTTTTAGTGTTACGAAGGATAGATTTTGCACGATTCCGGGATGAAATATAAGTAGCGTGAGTTTCAGGAGTTTGAAGACGACGGTAATCCCTGAAGGCAGCATCCCTGCGGCGGATAGCACGAGAACAAGCAGAGTTAAACCAAGGTTTATTAGGTTTAGTAGAAGGGAAAGAATATGGAATGTATGCCTCCATGCCAGAGAGAATCACC
>SEYY01023348.1:125000-127500 GCA_009176605.1 Armadillidium nasatum
ACTGGACGTCCTGGGAGAATGTATCTCCCACGGCCTATGGGGAGTGCCCAACTGACTTCCCAGTTCCCAACTCTTTTTCAAAACTTAATTTATTTGGGCCTTGGCGTCTGCTGACGTCATAAGGGCATTCTCTTTTATCATTGGCTAGTTTACTCGTAAATGCTATTCTCATACGACATTATTATTACAATTAAAAAATCATTTTCAAGAACCTTAATTAATGTAATATAGTAACATTAAGCCACTATCCCTATTAAGGATTATCAAACCAATAGATAAAATTTACATACAAACATGCCACATATAGAATAACACGAAAGCGGATGCCAGATTAATATATATATATATATATATATATATATATATATATATATATATATATATATATATATATATATATATATATATATATATATATATATATATATATACTTTTTTCCTCCTGGACCTTCTTTATGAGAAGGGCCACACTGCTTTCCGTGGTAGAGTGTTTTTGAATTTAAAATGTCGACGGGGAGGGGAATGTGCGTTGAGAAGGTGGTTCGGTTGGCAAGTATTGGGATAATTTTGTGGTATGATTGTGTGTATGTGTTTGTTGAGTGATAAATTGTTTGTAGAAAGCGAAATGGTTCTGAAGATGCTACCATTTTATAGGGCAGGTAATGATAGGGGTGATTTTAGGCGGTGTCTTGTGTGGTCCTGTAGGTCATAGCGACATGGGTGTGATGTTTTCTAGAGTGTTAGAATAGAACTGGGTGCCAATCATGTATAAGTGATCTTGAATCGGGAGGATTTTTGTTTCTTCTTATAAGTGTTGCATTAGGGTGGTTTCATTGTTTCCATTAATAGTTTATTTGGTTAGTCAAAGAAAGATTTTAAATGTTTGATAAATGCAATCCAATTTTTTCAATATATTATTATATTCTCCCTAAAATTTTTGTCATTGGTTTTTAAAAAACTTAAATATTGGATTCCATTCAATAAATGCATCGTAAAAATTTTAAAAAATACGGACTTATTAAGATTTTATGAAGTTATCAAATGAGAATAGCTTTTCAAAACCTGAAGATTTAATTTTAATAAATTATGGAAAAATATCTTCTTCAAATCAAAAATTTCTCCATATTTAGAAATATCTTGCGTAAAAATCTAATCGTTTTCAATGTTAATTTAAATATTTCCTGAAGTCTTTAAATTATTATTAGAGTGGAATTGAAACTGTAGATCTTTATCGAAGCACGAACATACAACACACATGAATCGTGCAAAATTAAAATAATGAAGGAGCATTGGTGTAACAACTGCGTGCTTGCAATAATTTAGTAAACTTCAAATTATAATAAGCTTATGTTCATATAGTATATATAAAGCAAAAGTATTCAGGCATCTCTTGCTTCCATTGGACATAAACAAGCAATTTTGGATATATATATATATATATATATATATATATATTATATATATATATATATATATATATATATATATATATATATATATATATATATATATATATATATATTATATATATATATATAATATATATATATATATATATATCTGTCACTTTTTTAAAACACTAACACTTCTCGTATTCTGAATATATATCGACTGTTCAAAAATACTTTAATAAATACGCCTGTCAGCCAGAGATGGAATATATTAGAGTATCGAATTTTGCACTTTTTTGTCTCATTAACACGTGCTTACTTACAACTTTCCTTTTTCTCATCATCAACATCGAAAGAGTGAGACGGACGGTTGAACGTGCTCCGAAACGTTACGAAAGGTTTTACTCTTTTACTGTTGTTATGTCAATTTTTTTATCCTCACTAATTCCTTTTTAATGTTTTAAATATTTTAACTTCTATTATTTTATTAAAGTAGTTTTAAACAGTCGATATATATATATATATATATATATATATATATATATATATATATATATATATATATATATATATATATATATATATATATATATATATATATATATATATATATATATATATATATTATATATATAATATATATATTAATCTATGAATATGTATAGTTAATCTTACAATGCCACAAATTACAGTATATCTATCAACTTTAAAATATTTTAAATTTTTAAATTTTTAAATTTTACTTTAAATTTTACAATAAGAAGTTATAGTTTACTTGGTTCCTATTTGCTAATACTTCTTACCTGTGAAGTGACAAACAAATGTGGAGCTCTGTGACTTAATTTAAAATTCTTCTTTTGAAACTCTTCTTTAAACGTTTCGCAACATTTTCGTTTTCTTTGAATCTGTGTTAATTTAACGGAGTTAATGCAAACATTTCCTTTAGTTTAACATAATTATAGAAATATCTGTTTAAATTATAAACTAATAACAAGAACAAGAGGATAACACATTCAGTTAAGAAAGACGTGTGCGAAAGAAAAGTTTATAAAGAAAATCGTCCAAAATTTCAAAGAAAAATATTACTGGTGTCAATCAAATGAAAGAAT
>SEYY01023348.1:135000-140000 GCA_009176605.1 Armadillidium nasatum
CCTTTAACTTGACCAAGTTTCCGGTATTTCCTCACTATGATGGAAATTAGTTGGCCTCTAGCTTTTACCCACCATAAATAATATAAAAATATATATAAATATATATATATATATATATATATATATATATATATATATATATATATATATATATATATATATATATATATATATATATATATATATATATATATATATATATATATAATATATATATATATAATATATATTATATATATATATATATATATATATATTATATATATATATATATATATATATATATATATATATATATATATATATATATATATATATATATATATATATATATATATATATATATATATATATATATATATATATATATATATATATATATATATATATATATATATATATATATATATATATATATTATATATATATATATATATATATATATATATATATATATATATATATTATATATATATGTGTGTGTGTGTGTGCGTTTACACATTGACCTTAGTGAGAAGAATTGTGGTGGATGTGAATTCCTTCTTCACCCTCACCCCTTTCTCGAAACACATACATAAAAGGTAAAAACAGGACTGTATAAAGAGTGAGGAACATCATTTTCTTTCAGGCTTTAACTCTCTGAAAAGTTCAAATCCTTTACGACACTCTCAGAAAGTATTTAGATATATCCCTGAGCGCGCATGTGTGTGTGTGTGTGTGTGTGTGTGTGTGTGTGTGTGTGTGTGTGTGTGTGTGCAATATTCTTTCAGAAATTTGCAGGATTTTGATTAATCACTTTCGTAAAACAAGATCGATATGAAGAATGTTTATTTCTTCTTCTGATCTTGAAATTTTTTATAGTTACCCAATTTTCAATTTATTTCCTCATTTAAGTTATTTGAAATTTATTTTATTTTATTAATTAAAAAAAATAAAATGTCAAAAGAACATTAAAAAATTGGAGAAATTAGAAAGGAAAGTATTATAATGAGTAATAATTTACATGTAGACCATCAGTTCTTAGAATAAATTTTTAATCATGTTGCGGTGCCCAATTTTAAAACTTTATAAACAATTGTCATAATTTAGATAATTAATAGATTTATAAAATGTCGATGAGACTGAATATCGTCGAATTTTAATTCTAAGCTACCCTAACCTTCTAAGTCATACGAACTCTCCTCAAAGGAGGGGATATACGACTGGAGAGGGTACAAAAGGATTTGATAATCAGAAAGTTGTTCATTACGTCCCACCTCGTTTCGTTAGTTATTATACGTGTATATAAGTCTCAATAACCAAGTAAAATAATTAATTTACGATTCCATTTTCTATATGAACAACATTAATACCGTTTTTATAAATGATTAATGTAATATTTTGATTTGAAATTCAAGAACAAAAAGAAGAACAAACCATCTTCTTGAATTATAAACTCTTCATTCATATTTTACCCTTAAATTAAAATTATTTTTGTCTCCTTCTCAAATCATTGTCATTAAAATAATTTTTTATTCCATTTCAATGAACAACAAAACAACATAATTAAAACAAATTTTTCTTTTCAAGTAGAAGTGGTTTTGTATTCGTTAACGAACCAATGATTGAAAATCACTCAATGGTTTATCAAAACTATTTTCATATTATGTAAATTTAAAGAACCATCCTAGCCCAATATTTTAATTTCATAAATACTAAATTATTAACCAATATGTGACGCAATACTAAGAAAAATATTCTGAATATATATATATATATATATATATATATATATATATATATATATATATATATATATATATATATATATATATATATATATATATATATATATATATATATATATATATATATATATATATATATATATATATATCTTTCTCACCATACTCCTGTAGGTGCTAGCACCTGTCAGCTGTCTCGAACGAGACATGAGTTTCTTGAGCAAGACAATCAGTTGGTGGCTTGCTAGGCCTATCCCAACACACTGAACCACTTTTATTATAGGTTACCACCTTACCACTGTATATATATATATATATATATATATATATATATATATATATATATATATATATATATATATATATATATATATATATATATATATATATATATATATATATATATATATATATATATATATATATATATATATATATATATATATATATATATATATATATATATATATATATATATATATATATATATATATATATATATATATATATATATATATATATATATATATATATATATATATATATATATATATATATATATATATATATATTTATTATACTGGTATATCCCACTACGAAACTTGAGATAATATAAAATCAATCAATATATTTAAAATATTTTTTTTTTTTTTTTTTTTTTTTTTTTTTTTTTTTTTTTTTTTTTTTTTTTTTTTTTTTTTTTTTTTTTTTTTTTTCATATAATCTCCAATCTGTTAATTCTTTTATATATTTCCGTTTTCTTCATTTAAAAATTTTTTTTTTATTATTATTATTTCGTTTTGTTTTATTTTACTTCATTTAGTTCGATTTTTCTTTTGTTATTCTTTCTCTTTTTAAGGATTAAGAATTCTCTTTGCAATGATATCCATAATTGTCATTCAATCTCCTGGAAAACGATTCAAAAAGCTTTTCCATGTTTTCCATATATATATATATATATATAATATATATATATATATATATATATATATATATATATATATATATATATATATATATATATATATATATATATATATATATATATATATATATATATATATATATATATATATATATATATATATATATATATATATATATATATATATATATATATATATATATATATATATATATATATATATATATATATATATATATATATATATATATATATATATATATATATATATATATATATATATATATATATATATATATATATATATATATATATATATATATATATATATATATATATATATATATATATATATATATATATATATATATATATATATATATATATATATATATATATATATATATATATATATATAATATATATATATATATATATATATATATATATATATATATATAATATATATATACGGGGGTGTGCGGTGAAATTTTTGAATGGGTAAGCGGTATGTCTATAAATATATATATATCCGGCTTACCAAGCTCTGTTATGCATCTCATTTGTACATAGGAAAAACTCGGATTTATAAATTTAACTTAAGAAATGATATTATCTGTTGCATCAGGTGCCCACAGTTTTATAATATCTTGAAATTGGGTAAGCGCTTCTTAACTAGCATGCCCAGAATGACAGCCTCTGATATATATATATATATATATATATATATATATATATATATATATATATATATATATATATATATATATATATATATATATATATATATATATATATATATATATATATATATATATATATATATATATATATACGTGATGTGTGAATCTGTATGAGGCTGTTTATTTGTATTTTATAACACTCTTTATAGGGCTTTGCCCCTGAGTGAAACAAGATATTTATATATATATATATATATATATATATATATATATATATATATATATATATATATATATATATATATATATATATATATATATATATATATATATATAGATAAGTAACTCTAATAATCACAAATTTAAATAATAAATTGGAAAAGATTATGGCAAACGTTTTTTAACATGTTTTTTTTTTTCAAGCCAGGGTTAAAAATAAATGAATAAATAAATAAAAAAAATAATAAAAGTTAAAAAAAAATTAAAACTGAAATTTGTTCCAAGTAAAAAGATAAAAACAAAGAAAATAATAATCATAAAATTAAAATAAAATGTTAAAAATTCACGCCGGTAAAAATTGAAATAATAAATAAAAATATTATTATTATATATTATTATTATTATTATTATTATTATTATTATTATTATTATTATTATTATTATTATTATTATTATTATTATTATTATTAAAAATATTATTAGTAAAAATATTATTATTATTATTGAAATAAAAATATTACTACTTTTATTTATTTACTATAATGTTAATTCAATTTATATATATATATATATATATATATATATATATATATATATATATATATATATATATATATATATATATATATATATATATATATATATATATATATATATATATATATATATATATATATATATATATATATATATATATATATATATATATATATATATATATATATATATATATATATATATATATATATATATATATATATATATATATATATATATATATATCTTACATTGCTAAAGTGGCTTTCTGGTAATCCAGTTATTTGTGTTTCTATGTTTTGTTTTTCGCAAAATGGTAATTCGTAATGGGAATTGATATCTACACAAGGAACGTAACCTTGCTTCCAATTAAGGCAAGTATTAACTTTATTTTGTTCATTATCATTTTTACTTGTGGAAAAGTTGTGTTCGGACGCTTTGTTCTGCTTGTGGTCAGATAAGGAGTTTGAGTCGTCGTTTTTAGCGACAATGACTGCGACTGGGATTGTGTCTGCCTGAAGAAATTTTTCCTTTATACATAAATTTTCGTCACTTTCATTAATAACATTAACTTCTTCTCCAGGCTTATAAATAGTTACAGATCCACCTGCAAAATGAAAATCATACAAAATTAATTTATTATTCATGGTTTTTCATGAATGTTAACAGAGGCAGGGGGAAAGGCGGAGGGGTTAGTATGGTTAGATCATACTATATTTTCAAGACCCCATAAAAATGATCTATATATGAACGAAAATTAAGATCATCGGAATTAAGTTAATTTAAATCTAGTTTCTTTAAACCCTTCAAAATATTCTACGAGACCCGGTCCCCTATGATGGGAAACAATGGTTTCCTATTATAAACTGTCACAATGTGGGCCACCTCGTATGTTGATATCAGTGTCTAAGA
>SEYY01023348.1:142500-157500 GCA_009176605.1 Armadillidium nasatum
TATATATATATATATATATATATATATATATATATATATATATATATATATATATATATATATATATATATATATATATATATATATATATATATATATATATATATATATATATATATATATATATATATATATATATATATATATATATATATATATATATATATATATATATATATATATATATATATATATATATATATATATATATATATATATATATATATATATATATATATATAGAGAGAAGCGTTTCTATTCTGGCATGGATCATCTTCATAGGTCTATAAATTTAAAAACAAATGAACAATAATTGATATATAAATGATTATGAAATTAGAGAAAAACTCCAAACGATAAAAACAATTTAGATTTGTAGGGATACAAGACGTTACACTACCTAAATATAAGACCCAAGAACACAGAAAGAATGATGATACATAATTCATAGAGTTGAATTGATTGTACCTTTGAGACAAGGAAGGGGGACGAAGAGAATGGAAATTAGATGATTGGTGTAATTTACAGTGTAAATATTTAATAAATTCTGGCTATATACTTTAGTATAGAAATGATTGACTAAGGAAAATACTTTTTTCCTTTGGTGTGAGATTCATTTAAATGGTGGAATAGCCTGTCTCTCAGTTTTATATTAGTGTCATAAAAATATACCACATGACAGAGAGAAGACATCCTTAATCTTTCAGAGTCTAACCTTTTCTATTTCATTATAGGAATTTATATTGGCGTTGCTACTAAACAGGTTAAGCAAACAGGTGAAGATGATGTAAGAGGATCCATATGATCTTTTGTTCCTATTAAACAGGTTAAGCAAAAAAAGGTTAAGATGAAATAAGAGGAGTCAGTATCAATATGATGAAGAAAAATGTGAAGAAAAACTCACGTGTATCTTCTTCAGCTTCCTCATCCGAATCGCATTCGTCGTTCTCTTCACCGAATTTCGTCCCTGAGCTAAAATGTCTTCGTCTGCACTTCTTCTTATGCGTCTGGTGGCACGGAGATTGGGCAAAAACAGTTTTATAAGAGGCGTGAAGGCTAGAAAAGGCATCGTGGAATACATCTAGTGAATCCTATGGCAAGAAAATTTGTACATTTACGGCTACGTCATATTCCCATGGAAATAATAATAATAATAATAATAATAATAATAATAATAATAATAATAATAATAATAATAATAATAATAATAATAATAATAATAATAATAATAATAATAATAATAATAATCTTTATTTAAATTTTTATTCATTTTCCAATTGCAGAAGTTGTGCAGACAAAAATCGTATTTTTTTTTTTTTTTTTTTTTTTTTTACAAAACGCCACCACTCACGGGCAGAGCCCTTTTCAAGGAGGGGGCACACACACAAGGACAAACTCACACAAACACACACACCTAACGCACAGCCCTCAGGTGGGCGCAGACGGAAGACTTGAAGAGTGGAAGATTAAATACAGTTGGAAAAATAGAAGATGGTAGAGAATTCCACAGAATAGAGGTGGCTGGAAAGAAGGAGGTACCACAACGGGCTAGCCTGGGATTCCCTACGTCCACACAAAATTGATGCGAAAGCAGGGCACCCCTCGTGCAACGAGGACGAAGCAACGGTGGAGGAATGCGAGAGGCCAATTCCCTCGAGCACCTGCCATTGTAGTACCTGTAGAAAAGAGATAGCGCGCCAACGTCACGTCGCAGGGACAGAGGGTCAAGAGAGTTTGAAAGTAGGGGACAGTTTATTAATCTCATAGCTTTTGACTCAACCCTATCCAGAAGAGAGGAGGAGCCAGAGCCCCCCCAAATGTGAGAACAGTACTCCATACAAGGGCGAATAAGACCCTTATATATCTGGAGTAACTGCTCAGAAGAAAAAAACTCTCGCAACCTGAACAGAACTCCAGCTTCTTAGAGGCAGCTTTAGCAACCATTGTGATATGTGGTTTCCAAGACAGTTTGTTGTTTATGTTTAGACCAAGAATGTTAATGTTATTTACAGGTGAGACGGGAGAGCCATCGAAGAGGATAGGAAAGTTAGGAGGTGTTTTTGAGAGGGAGATGTAAAGAAGTTGAGTTTTTAAAGAGTTGAATTTCACAAGGTTGCTATGTCCCCACCGGGAAATTCCATCCAGATCGGCAAGAATAGAATCGGAAAGTTGAAGACGAGAAGCAAGTCTAGAAGCAAAAGAGGGAGCAGATTTGAAATGAGTAGAAGAATGTAGAGTTGAATCATCAGCATAAGAGTGAACAGAGTTAGAAGTGCAGTGGAGAAGATCGTTAATGAAAAGTAAGAATAAGGTTGGAGATAAAACAGAACCCTGAGGAACACCACAGTTGACAGAAAAGGAGGAAGAGGTCGCTCCATCTATAACTGCCGAAATGGAACGATCTGAGAGAAAACTAGACAAGAGTAAGCAAAGAGAAGGAGGAAACCCAAAGGAAGGGAGCTTAGAGAGTAGCGACGCATGCCATACCCGGTCGAAAGCCTTGGATATGTCAAGCGCCACCACACAAGACTCCCCGAAGTCCCTAAGGGCAGAAGACCATAGATCAGTAAGATAGGAAAGTATGTCACCAGTTGACCTCGAGCGACGAAAGCCATACTGGTGATCAGAGAGAAGAGAATGAGACTCCAAATGATCCAGGAAATGAGAGTTGAGGAGAGTTTCAAAAATTTTAGATAGAACACAAGTGAGAGCTATAGGTCGATAGTTAGAAGGGTCAGAACGGCTACCTTTCTTCGGGATCGGCTGAACCAACGCACGCTTCCAGCATTGAGGAAAAGTATTAGTATTAAGGCATAGAGAGTAGAGCTGAACGAGGACAGGGGCCAACTCGGAAGCACACTCCCTCAGAACACGAGGGGGAATGCCATCCGGGCCACTGGCCTTCCTGACGTTCATAGATTTCAGGATCCCATGCACCCGATCATGAGTAATCATAGGTAGAGGCATGGGACACCTGAGAGGAGAAGGAGTAGGAGGAGGGATGCCAGAATCGAGCAGGGTGGAATTAGATGAAAAAAGGAGGCCGAAGAGATTAGCCTTTTCAGAAGGAGTATTAGCTACAGAACCATCAGAGCGAATAAGAGGAGGAAAGGCAGATTTACAGAAGTTGTTAGAGATATTTTTGACAAGAGGCCAGAAATTTTTATCAGTAGGAGAGCCATGGAAATGGACATCTTAGGGGACGAATTCGTCCTCTGAGACCAATAAATTAATTCAAAATTAATATAAATCATTATTAAAACAAAGTTTATAACTAAGAAACAAATATTGGATATTTAATTTTCTTTTTTTTAAGTCATAATCTTAACCTAAACTACTTCGTTAGAGATAATAATGAAAATAACCATAAAAAGTAATGACTAACAATAATAACATTAAAATATCTGGAAGCTAATAGTTATTAAAAAAAAAAAAAAAAAAAAAAAAAAAAAAAAAAAAAAAAAAAAAATAATAATAATAATAATACAGTAATAATAATAATAATAATAATAATAATAATAATAATAATAATAATAATAATAATAATAATAATAATAATAATAATGTAATAAAAATAATAAAAATAATAATAATAATCACAATAATAATAATAATAATAATAATAATAATAATAATAATAATAATAATAATAATAATAATAATAATAATAATAATAATAATAATTAAATTTTCCTCTCTTTAAGTCCACTGTCTGCGCCCACCTAAGAGATTTGTATCAGTCAGGATTGGGAGGGTTTCTCTTTTATTTTTTATTTCTGGCCCCTCCTTGAAAAGGGCTTGGCCCGTGAACGGTGGTAATTTCCAAAAAAAAAAAAAGTTAAAAAGGAACCAAGCTTTTGATCCTTACACCCGGGGATCCTTATTCAAGGGAATCATAATAAGGATCCCCGTGTGAAGGGGTCAAAAACTTTGTTCTTTTTTAATATTTTCCTTTTATTGAGTAGTAAGTTACTTTCTTGTTTTTATATATTTATTATTTCATTTTAATGTCTTACGTTTTTGTTTTAGAAAATTTTTTTGCTTCATAGCTATAGAAATGAAGAGTTTATTGTAAAGGAAAAATATCTTCTATTTCATTATTAGCCATTTTACTGATATATATATATATATATATATATATATATATATATATATATATATATATATATATATATATATATATATATATATATATATATATATATATATATATATATATATATATATATATATATATATATATATATATATATATGATTCGGCTGCCGTCGTGAGTGGATGTGCTTGGAAGCAGATGGGAAGAAGAAAAGTTAGGAACATCACAAAGAAGTCAGAAGAACAGAGAAGAGAAGAGGAGAGAGAGGAGAGAATAGAAGATAAGAGAGGAGAAGAGAAGGGAAGGGAAGAGATGAGAAGAGAAGTGAAGAGAAGAGAAGAGAAGGCTATTGGATATGAAGCTTCAAGATCTTCTCCCTGAAGTTGCAGATTGTTTGTCGAATTATTATTGAAGAATGTTATTGACCAAAGGTAAAAGAAAAAATTAATATTTCGTTATATTTCAGTATTTTTTTAATAGTAAATTTAAAATTATTTTTTGTGAAGCAACACATCTTTCGAATTAAAGTACTTTCGGCAATTATTGGAAAATTAAATATTAAAAGAAAAAAAAAAAAATTAAGTTAGAAGTAACCTCTGGTCAATATTGAATGATGATTTCGTCGCAGTCGAGTCAGATGAAGATTAGTTCTTTGCATGGTTCTAAGGACTGGGAACCCTTTTAACCAGGTTTTATTCCCATGTACGATTGCAGGAATTTCAAATTTCTGCAATTGACTCCACCCTGCGTCATGCGGGAAATGGTGTTTGTATATATATATATATATATATATATATATATATATATATATATATATATATATATATATATATATATATATATATATATATATATATATATATATATATATATATATATATATATATATATATATATATATATATATATATATATATATATATATATATATATATATATATATATATATATATATATATATATATATATATATATATATATATATATATATATATATATATATATATATATATATATATATATATATATATATATATATATATATATATATATATATATATATATATATATATATATATATATATATATATATATATATATATATATATACCTGAGAAGCAATGACATTGCCACTTAAAGAAGCGCTTAGGGTGGTTGAAA
The DNA here is from genome assembly GCA_009176605.1 of Armadillidium nasatum. Classification (NCBI taxonomy): domain Eukaryota; kingdom Metazoa; phylum Arthropoda; class Malacostraca; order Isopoda; family Armadillidiidae; genus Armadillidium; species Armadillidium nasatum. Next base: position 147,758 of record SEYY01023348.1, read on the forward strand.
CGTGCTTCGGTGTGTGGAAAGAATTTGTTTTCTCTTCCTCAGGAGTGGAGAGGTCGTTGTCGGAGGATTCTTTACTGCCACTCATCGTCACTGCAGCAGTTCTTCCTTCATAATAAAAACAATAATAATAATAATAATAATAATAATAATAATAATAATAATAATAATAATAATAATAATAATAATAATAATAATAATAATAATAATAATAATAATAATAATAATAATAATAATAATAATAATAATAATAATAATAATAATAATAATAATAATAATAATAATAATAATAATAATAATAAAATATTCGAAAAATTTAAAGAATTAAAACAAATTTTGTTATCATCAACAAATATTCTCTCTCTCTCTCTCTCTCTCTCTCTCTCTCTCTCTCTCTCTATATATATATATATATATATATATATATATATATATATATATATATATATATATATATATATATATATATATATATATATATATATATATATATATATATATATATATATATATATATATATATATATATATATATATATATATATATATATATATAAAGTGCACATATTTCATGACTGCTTATGCGTATGTATGTGTGTGTGTGCGTGTGTGCGTGTGTGCGTGTGTGCGTATAGTAAATATGCTACATTACGGTTGAGTAAATTGTAGAATGGACTTTTGAGTTTCGAAGAAGCTCAGTTTCTCCACAGATTGTGGTTTCTCCCCCAATTACTTGGGTTCGGTTTAGCATTCTTTTTTTAAGCGCGCTTCTCTTTCTTTTTAATTAGTACATTCCTCTATTATATATATATATATATATATATATATATATATATATATATATATATATATATATATATATATATATATATATATATATATATATATATATATATATATATATATATATATATATATATTTATATATTATATTTTTTACTTGCAATGTTTAAACCTAGAAATCATTTAAATCATTTTAGAAATTGTTATTAAATTATTAAAAAATAATACTTTGAAACTAAATCAGTATTAAAGAAATTTCATATATTTTAATTATAACAAATTCTCTCTCTCTCTCTCTCTCTCTCTCTCTCTCTCTCTCTCTCCTAATGTACTTCTCTCTCTCTCTCTCTCTCTCTCTCTCTCTCTCTCTCTCTCTCTCTCTCTCTCTCTCTCTCCTAATGTTTTTTTTTTTAAAAGTTAAAAAAAAAAAATTATTATTATTATTATTATTATTATTATTATTATTATAAATACTACTATTATTAGTAGTAGTGGTAATAGTAGTCCTACTAGTAGTAGGAGACGCAACAGAACATTACACAAAAAGCACATTACTAGAAAACATTTAATTAAAAAAAATTTTTTTATTATTTCAAATTTTCACTTTGGCAACGAATGAGGCAAATCAAATTGAAAATCAGAAACAAAACTTTCCAAAATTAAGTGTGGGAAAGAACTGTCAATTAATAATAATAATAATAATAATAATAATAATAATAATAATAATAATAATAATAATAATAATAATAATAATAATAATAATAATATAATAATAATAATAATAATAATAATAATAATATAATAATAATAATAATATTATTATTATTATTATTATTATTATTATTATTATTATTATTATTATTATTATTATTATTATTATTATTATTATTATCTTTTACGTAACTACTTTATCTTCTTCCAAGAGTTTTCTAAAAGACTGTCTCTCTGCCCATTGGCTTCTAAGGGTACGGTTGTCACCTTTTCAGCCCAACCAACATCTTCTTCCATCTGGCCTATAAGCTCTTTATCCAAGAGTTCCCCTTAACATCATGTTTCCAGGCGCATTATTAGTCTCCAATGCTTTTCCTGAGGTTGTTACATGCAATGAAATTATAGTTCTGCATTGTTAGCACTGTCGCTCAAACTCTCCTTCCATCTTCAGTTTCTGTTAATAACCAAACTCTATTTTTAATCCTGTAGTTATCCTCTTCAAAAAAAATCTTTAAAATCTTTCAAGCATTATGTAAATCTTTCATTTTCCGTTATTTCTTCTTTTTCTTTTCCCATTCTCGTCAACAGACAAACTATTATTATTTCATATGCAATTTATTAATCATAGCTCTTATTAATAATGTAACTTCTATGTACCAATAATAATATTAAATAATTATAATTATTTTAATAATAATAATAATAATAATAATAATAATAATAATAATAATAATAATAATAATAATAATAATAATTTGGATAAAATACTGAACCTAAATTGGCTTCAGCTGTGTAGATTAACGAATAACATGGGTTAAATCAATTTCTCAATTGAAACACATTTTATTAGATATTGTAAAGTGTTATAACAACAACAACAACAACAACAACAACAACAACAAGGGAAGGGGAATGGCTGAATATAAAGGTTTTTTGCAACATTGAAGAAATTTTTAAGACACAAGAAGTAAAGTTGAACGAATATCGGTCCCAACTTGGAGGCACACTCCCTATAATAATAATTAGAGGAGGTTGGCCATCCAGGTTGCTTTTCTTCCTAGTTTCATTGATGTCAGAATCATTTGCACTCTTCCATATGTAATATCAAGGAAATAAGGAATAATTGAAAATAAAAGAGGGGTAGCAGAGTAGTCTAAAGTGAACCAGATGTAAAAATGAGGACCGGAAATATAAGCTATTTTTAGACATTGGACATTGGACATTAGAAAAAGTATACATACACACATGTATGTACGTTTACGTCCATTGTGTACATCCATACCCAAACCCATCATTCATACCACAGTAGAAAATGCAAAATTTAATCATTTATAGAAAAATATTCACTCACCTATTTTTTTACGAAGAGTATTCCAGTAACTAAGTTTTTAATACAGTTTCTTTTTAACTTAAATCAACACACTTTACACCAAAACAATAAAAAAAAAGTTGCAAACTTGCTTTACCGATAGAAGTCAAAGTTTACAATCTTGTAAACTTTGCAGACGCTTTTAATAATATGAATAAACTAAATTTAATTTAAAAGAAATTTAAACAAATAAACCTTGGCGAAACAAAATTAAAACTCTTAAGTTATTAAAAAAAATAAGTGAATAAATAAATATAAAGCAAACATTTAAAATTGTAGGAAGTTTCGTGGTGCAGCAAAACTTTTATACAATGTTCTTCTTGGAAATTTTCTACTATTTTGGTTAAAACGAATTATACAGTCTCACAACCTGAGATGTGTCTATTCATTAATTCTTGAATTTAAGAAGCTCGTGTCCATTTCATTTGCCAGAAGAAGAGGGTTCAATCAACTCGAATGCCAATGGTAAAGAATTTTCTCAGCCGTTTAATTTCTTGACAAGAACAAAATGTAATTATATGTCAAATGTAGTTATTAAGTTATACATGTAGGTTCTTTCAGTGAGAAGGGGTTAAACAACAGGCCATGCAAACCAATGGAGAAATATAGTTTTTGCTAGTGACATTCCACAACTAACCTCGAAACCTGGCAGGAACATTGGTAAACGAACTTTTAGGTTCAAAGACAGGTAGACGTTTTTGACGATAGTACATGTGGTTGGATAGACATGCTGGTTGTCCTGATAGACGGCATTCTTCTTCTGATATATATATATATATATATATATATATATATATATATATATATATATATATATATATATATATATATATATATATATATATATATATATATATATATATATATATGAGAGAGAGAGAGAGAGAGAGAGAGAGAGAGACTCAGCACTTTGACGTAAAAGCTATTATCATTTTTTATTTTTCTATTTCGTCAGTAGTAAGGGGGGGCCCTTTTGAGGGGGTGCAGGATTTAGGAGACACACTTTTGACGTGATAAAGAGCCTAACGGGATTTTGATTTGCAATTGGAAATCATTCAGCTCAAATTGACCTCACGCTCTTCCCTGACACCTTTTTGCAGGGTCCAATCCGTCGAAATTGACCAAGCCAGGGGAAGGGGCCCCTGTGAGGCCCCATGAACCCCTCAAAATCGGTATCAGGAAATTGAAAGTTACCTGAGTTTGCAGAATTGCTACGTTCACCTCCCTCTCTTTCCTGATCCTTGTTTGAGATTCAATCTGGTTAAAATCGGCTCGAATCGGGGGAAACGGGTCCTTGGGGGGTTCGTGAACCGACAAAAAAAGGTCAGGAAGGTGCCTGAGATTGCAACATCGCGCTCAATTACAGAAAAGGCCGTTAGCCTCTTTTTTCTGTTAAAAGTGTGTCCCATTAATCCTGCACCCCTCAAAAGTGCCCCCTATCCTACTTTCGTCTCTGTCTTTCTACTTCAACATTCACTTATTGAAAGAAACGTGTGATCATTCAGGCTCTGCCAGAGGAGGAAGTCATTTCACAACACTCAACTACCGTCACTTTTCTTTGACCTCCATTTCTTTCTAAAGTTTTCGAATCTATCCTTATGAATATTTGGAAACATCTCAATTCTCCTAATCTTATCTCTTATCGCCAGAATGATTTTTCGTAAGGAGCGATCTACTGGTGACCCTCTTTTCCCTCTCTCTGACTCTTGGTCCTCCGCTCTTCGGTATTTCAATGAGTCTTTTGCTATCGAGCTGGACATATCGAAAGCTTTTGAAAGAGTATGGCACAATGCTTGAAGTTTAAAACTTCCCTCTTTCGGAATCTATCTTTCTCTCTGATTTCCTTTCCAATCGTTCTATAGCAGCTGTTGTAGACGGCCACCATTCATCCTTTAAATCTATTAATTGTGGATTTTCTGAAGAGTGTGCAATATCCCCAATTTCTCTTTCTAAACAAGCTTAAAAGAGGTTTTGTGTTCTGGGGCGCCTTCGCAATTTCTTCTGGCACCCAGTTGCTTACTTTTTATAAGGATATTGTTTGCCCCTATATGAAGTACGCCTTTCATAACTGTGGTGGTTCCACTCATACAGCTCTCATAGAAAAGGTGGAGTCTAGAACTCTTCGTCTTATCAACTCTTCAGCTCTCACTATACTCTGCAGTCTTTTTCTGTCTTTCGAACTGTTGCGTCATCCATTCTATACTATCGCTAATACAATGGACACTGCTCTTCTGAACTTATCTGTCTCATGCCTCCTCCAATGAGAAGGGTTCGTGCGACACGCCTTTCTACAAAGTCTCATACTTTCTCTGTCCAAATCTGACCCCAGACTTAACCGCTGTACTCAATCTTACAAGTACTCTATAGGTAAAATATGGAACATTCTCTCTTTATCTATTTTCCCAACTTCCTTTGCCTTACATACCTTCAAACGCCATGTTTTGGGACATGTCGGACTTTAACTAGGCCAGATTTCTGGTATTTTAGCAACTTTGATGTTAATTATTAGGGCTCTAGCCTTTTCTCACCAGAAGCTATACATATATATATATATATATTATATATATATATATATATATATATATATATATATATATATATATATATATATATATATATATATATATATATATATATATATATATATGTGTGTGTGTGTGGTGTGTGTTCGTATGTGAGCTGACTTCTGTCATGAACGGACGTATCAAACCATGAGGGGAAAGAGCAATGAGGAGAAGTAAAGAACAGAAGAGAAAATTACTGCAAACCACATGAACTAATAATGAAAGTTAAAGTTTTAATTTAAAGAACTTGAATCTTGAATGAGTTTCTCGCCAGGTTTTAGGAACGTTCAGTATAAAATCAAATGAAGGAATTTTAGAAACTAACTAAACTTAAAAGATTAATTCTATTAAAAAAAAAAATAATAAAATAAACAAATTAAAAAAAATCGATGGAAATGAAACAATTTTAAATCCTGTTTCTTTCCAGTAAAATAAAATATAGTTAATAAAACACTGAAACAGAAACAAAATTTTGGAAATAGATTTATTGAAAAATTTCAAGTGCGAAAATATATTTCGGAATTAAAATTAAAAACAATTAATACATACTCCAGATATTGTAATGGCTTGTTAATATAATATATATATATATATATATATATATATATATATATATATATATATATATATATATATATATATATATATATATATATATATATATATATATATATATATATATATATATATATATATATATATATATATATAAATATATAATATATATATATATATATAATATATATAATATATATAATATATATATATATATATATATATATATATATATATATATATATATATATATATATATATATATATATATATATATATATATATATATATATATATATATAATCGAGACAAAATACAAACAAGCTATACAGTATATATAAAGGAACGGCCTAAAAAAATATATATTGAAGCTATTCGAAGGAAGAAAATTGGAAGATAAATTTATAGAGGTTTAAAATTCCCCTAAATTACTTAATAGTAGACGATTAAAGTGAAACACTCGCAGCTGTCACATTCAGTAGCCGATAATAGGCTTAAGAAAGGAAAAATCCCTATGGAGGGATAAATCCAAGGATCAGAGATTTTCCTTCCAACCTATTCAATAACTGTGTTCCTATTTATTTGTTTATGTATACTTCTCTCCTTCTGTCTGCCAGTTGGTCTATCTAATTTTTTTTTTTTTTTTTTTTTTTTTTTTTTTTTTTTTTTTTTTTTTTTTTTTTTTTTTTTTTTTTTTGAAGACGGAGTTTTCTTATTTTTATTTTTTCATTTCTTCTTTGTGAAAGAAATAACATTTAAAAACAGAGACAGGCAAATATATTGTTTTAAAAAAGGAAATAAAAGTATATATATATATATATATATATATATATATATATATATATATATATATATATATATATATATATATATATATATATATATATATATATATATATATATATATATATATATATATATATATATATATAAGAGAGAGAGAGGATAGTTTGAAAATTTTACCACAAATAGGAAGAATAATTATAATTGGTGGAATAAATAAAGATTCTCGAATCATTTTAATTGTTTTGAAATAAATTTTTCATTTATTTTATAAGTACATGTTCTAATTATTTAAATAATTATTATTTTTATATTAACATTGTAGTATTAAAGTTATATTTAAATTCATATTACTGACAAAACAAAATATTTTGGGGAAAATTTTTTTAAAATATTAAAAATTAAATTTTTTTTTTTTTCAAAAATAAATACTAACTGAAAATTTTCCAAGCTTATTTTAAATATATTTATTTTTTTATTTCATTTTTTTTTTTTTTGGTTTTTGGCCTTAAAATTAAATTTTTTTTAATGCACTTAATTAAGAAGCGATTTTGAAGCAAAATTGAAAATGCAAAGTTCCAGACTCTTTATTTTATATGAATAGTATTGTGATACATAGTTTTCGGGGACAACAAAATACTACTTTCAATACCCAAGGCTTCACATTCTCTATCTTCTCATTTTAATAAAACTTTTTGTGTGATTTTTGTAATATTTACAAAACAAAATATATATATTAATTAATAGAATCTCGGATTTGACTTTAAGGAAAAAAATTATAACCTATATTAAAATTTTACAGAGATAACTGTGTTAATAATAATAATACTAATAATAATAATAATAATAATAATAATAATAATAATAATAATAATAATAATAATAATAATAATAATAATAATAATAATAATAATAATAATAATAATAATAATAATAATAATAATAATAATAATAATAATAATAATAATAATAATAATAATAATAATAATAATAATAATAATAATAATAATAATAATAATAATAATAATAATAATAATAATAATAATAATAATATATAATGATTGGCAATTTCTCATCTTATTTAGTTTCCTTGGAAAGATTTCGTTCTGGTCTCAAGGGTTTATAAGTTCTCTTAACTCTATCTTTCCCTTAAATATGTCTTCCATTTTTATATAATAGAAAATGATAGCCTTGTCTTACTAATTTATCGAGCGGGAGAGCATCACGAGCTCTCATAGCGTGGAGACGCTCTGAACTCGTGATGGCCTGAAGGGCAGTATTTTGTCTGCCTGGAGGGACGGCATATGCCCTCGTATAAATATAAACAAAAAAACAAATTTATCGGATGTCATATTCTAGATAGCGGAGGATGTTAAATGATTGGCGATGTGGATGTGGATTACTAGAATATAATGATTATTAAATTAATAATTTAAAATTTTAATTAAATGAGATTTAATAAACATTTTATTTTGGGAGATAATTTAAAAGAAGTGCGCTTGATACAAACTATATTTTAAATATAAAATATATATTTCACTAATTTATGAGGAGAGATAGATAGATAGATAGATAGATAAATAGATAGATAGATAGATAGATAGATAGATAGATAGATAGATAGATAGATAGATAGATAGATAGATAGATAGAGAGAGAGAGAGAGTTTTAAAGTTCAATATAGTTTTAAGTACAAAACTGGGTTGCGAATCACATAAATATTTTAGAAGCGAGTTATTGATTAAATGACCATCTACTAAGAAGCTATTGATTTACTTTTATAAATAATAATAATAATAATAATAATAATAATAATAATAATAATAATAATAATAATAATAATAATAATAATAATAATAATAATAATAAAATCTTTTGAGGTCAATTTTAATTACTCAAATTTTTTTGATTCTTCTTTTTTCTTTTTTTTCCTTTTAACCTTTTATTCATTCCTGTAGGCTGATAAACGTCTTCCATGATTAAGCTTTTCTGTCACTTTCAGTTAGAGTTGTTTCTACAAAATAATTGAAAGAAAGAAAACAAAAACGCTCCTCCACTTGATTTTTAGTCACTTTCAAAGTACAAAACAAATGTAATAAAAGGACATTACCTTTCTATTTGGGTCTCAAAAATTTAAGAAATTTCCGGCGATCAACAACGGAGCTTAGCCAAGGCCTTCTATAAGGGAGGCCTTGGCTTAACATTTGTGAGAGAAACACAATCGGATGAGATTCATCAAATGTTGGTCAGATTATTAGTTGTTTTTATTTCAATTTTTTATTTTTTTTTTTATTTTTTTTACTGTTAGGAAAATTGCAGATTGCTTCTTAAAATACAATACCCAAATGGTCTAAATATATCATATCTAACTGAAATTCAGCACCTATACTTCAGTAATAATAATAATAATAATAATAATAATAATAATAATAATAATAATAATAATAATAATAATAATAATAATAATAATAATAATAATAATAATATTAATACATATTATACAAACATGGCCTCTACATATGAATGAGGACGTCGTCACTGACATGGATGACGGTTTCAAAAGGGATCCTTAGTTCCAATTAATATATATATATATATATATATATATATATATATATATATATATATATATATATATATATATATATATATATATATATATATATATATATATATATATATATATATATATATATATATATATATATGTGTGTGTGTGTGTGTGTGTGTGTGTGTGTGTGTGTGTGAATGGAGTTTAAAATCTAGAAATTAAAAGCATATACCCCGAAACGATTCTCACGTCAGATAATGAATTGAAAATCGCAATAAATACCGTATTAATTTAAATAACATATAATAATGAATTGGTTTCTTTGTAGCAGTCATCATACATATAATTCGCAAGATTGAGGCACGAAGAACCTGATAATTTTTTTCATTTATTTTATTTTTTTTCAGAAATTTTTTTTTTTTTTTTTTTT
>SEYY01023348.1:162500-176143 GCA_009176605.1 Armadillidium nasatum
CAAGCGGCTGGAGGGGGATGGCTGTGTTGTACTTTAATAAACAAGTCCACCAATATCTGTACATCCAAGAGGAAACATCGATTAGCAAGTCCTTGGAGATGGTCTCTAACCAGGTCTTAACCAAGTCTTTGGCCTTTCCCTTGATTGGCCTGTGGCTTCTGTTAAAATTGGGTGGTAGACATTAAAAATTAATAGGTACTGGTTTAAAGTTGGATCATTGGTTGCTGAAAAACTTACGCTGTGTACCGTATAAGTGTATGAACAAGGAATAATAGTTTTGGATTATCTAGACATCATTCAGAACTAAAGTCTTTTGACCATTATACATGACCGAAAAGGTTTTATTTTTTTTTTTTTCACAAAATTTTTGAATAACGGACTTGCGATAACGACAAGAAAATTCTTTCTTTAATATAAAAGGAAACTTCCAATCTTTCTCAAATCTTCTATTGTCTATTTATTTTCTTGTACAGGATGTAATTCACACTAAGTAGGCAAAACATGCCTAAAATTAAGACTCAAAGTCTATAAACATTTTGGTACCTTCTTTCGCACACATCTCCTTTCCTTAACACCAGAATAATCCTCCATTTGTATTTGTATTTGTATTTGATTCCATAACTTATGTATTGTATTTAATTTTTTACAGAAATTATTGATAATGAGTCTGGCAAGACTCGGAACGTCTAATATTAATTACAACTTATATACATATTTTAAACTATTTATGTAAATTTTCTCTTTCTTCATTGTTGGCTTTGCTGTTTATTATAAATAATATATATATATATATATATATATATATATATATATATATATATATATATATATATATATATATATATATATATATATATATATATATATATATATATATATATATATATATATATATATATATATATATATATATATATATATATATATATATATATATATATATATATATATATATATATATATATATATATATATATATATATATATATATATATATATATATATATATATATATATATATATATATATATATATATATATATATATATATATATATATATATATATATATATATATATATATATATATATATATATATATATATATATATATATATAGTTGAAATAGTGAGGAGTCTGCTCCAAAGTTTGTCTGCTCCTACCAAATACATCAGGGAAATTAAACGCAGCTCAACATCACAATTTTACTATACACATTGAATCTGGTTCTGTAATACAAATAATTCAAAAATGTATATAAAAAAAATGTACAATTTACAACTATTTATTTTAAGTGATACATTAAATAAATATAATAATAAACAATAAACAATTCCTTACTTTCTTGGCAGTTTGAATAATAAAATTATTTTTATTACCTTGGCAAGGTTATTTTATTTCTATTTAATTTTATACTTTATGAATTTATGCTCTTTCTCAACATTTATACAAGATTTTTAACAACTAACCTTCAATACTGATGAATTTGGCTGCATATTTTATATTTTTTAAATTCAAAATTTTTTAACATTTTTTTCGAAAATTGTCTCCGATTTCCAAATATATAATTAGTTTTCCATAATTCCAAAGGGTTACTGAGATATGACCACTCAAATTATGGTATGACCCCAAATTTTGGAAGGTTAAAAATTTCCCCCATCTCTTTTTTTTATCGACTGTTTTTTAATATAATCTATGATGATTCCAAATTTATAATTAGTTTTTCTTAATTCCCACGGTTCCTGAGAAAAAGACTTTTCAAGTTACACATGTCAAATGACCTTGAATTTCCCGGTATATGGGGCCCACAAAGGAAATTTTTTATTTTTCAAATTTTTAAAAACTTTTTCCGATATTTTTTAAAAAAATTTTCTCCTGATTCCAAATATGTAATTAATTGTCTATGATTACTAATGGTTACTGAGATTTGACCACTCAAATTATGGCATGATCTCCCCTCCCCCCAATTTCTAAAATTGGGGAACGCTAGCTTTTGGGGGATAAAAATTTCCGCCACCTATATTTTTCAACTGTTTTTTTTTTTTTTTTTTTTTTTTTTTTTTTTTTTTTTTTAGTAAAATCTATGCTGATTACAACCTGTAATTAGTTTTTCATAATTCCAAACGGTTTCTAAGGAAAAGATTTTTTCAGTTACACACATCGAAATGACCTTGAATTTGGCGTCATTTAGGGTCCACAAAAAAAAAAAAAAAAAAAAATTTTTAAATTTTTAAAAACTTTTTGGATATTTTTATAAAAAAATTTCTTCTAATTCCAAATAGGAAATTAGTTTTCCATAACTCCAAATGGTTACTAAGATATGACCACTCAAAATATGGCATGACCCACCTCAATTTTTTTGAAACTGTGGAACGCCAACTTTTGGGAGGGGTAAAAATTTTTCACATCAGTTTTTTTTTCAACAGCCTTTTATTAAATTCTATGCAGATTCCAAATCTATAATTATTTTTTTATAATTCCAAACGATTCCTAAGGAAAAGACTTTCACGGAACACATGTCGAACAACCTTGAATCTGACAACATCAAAAAAATTTTTTATTTATTTTGTTTTTGGTATATTTTTATTGTAAATAATTTCCTGATTCCAAATATGCAATTAATTTTTCAAAATTTCAAAATGTTAATGAGATATGACCATCAAAGAATTCTCACGGGGACCCTCCAACCTTAGGATCTCAAATTTTGAGGGTTAAAAAAGGGAGGAAACTTTTTTGTTTTTTTCATCAGTTTTTAGTAAAAAAAAAAATTCTGATTCCAAATCTATAATTAGTTTTTGATAATTCCAAACAGTTCCTGAGTAAAAGACTTTGAATCTGGCTTCATGTGGCAACTACAAAGATTATTTTAATTTTATTTTTTTATTTTTTTGGTGGGAGTATATTTTTATAGAGAATATTTTCCGGATTCCAAATATGTAATTAGTTTTTCTTAATTTCTAGTGGTTACTGAGATATAACCACTCAAACTAGGAATGTTGTTCATATGCAACATAAGAATGTCTAGCAATTATCTCGAATTGGAACTTTTGAGAGAAAAATATTTGGCAAAAAAAAAAAAAAAAAAAAAAAAAAAAACTCCTAGATGTTTTTCATACTTTCTATGTGAATTAGAAAAAGTTAGAGGAAGTTTTATCACTAAGTTTGACTGCAATTGAAACACCGGTTAATAAAAAAATATTCACTGGAAGACCAAAATTTCCCCCCAAAAAATGAAAATTTCATAATTTCCGATGGTTTTGAACAAACACCAAACCATCCAAACTGTATTATCAATATCTTACATTCATTTGATTCCTACATATGTTTCCAATTCTTTAAATATATATATATATATATATATATATATATATATATATATATATATATATATATATATATATATATATATATATATATATATATATATATATATATATATATATATATATATATATATATATATATATATATATATATATATATATATATATATATATATATATATATATATATATATATATATATATATATATATATATATATATATATATATATATATATATATATATATATATATATATATATATATAATTTATATGAATGATTTAGTTAAAAAAAAAAAAAAAAAACAGTTACAAGAGGCTTCCCCTTGGGGTCAGACCCGATAAAAAAAATTTTTGACTCATAGAATTTTTGTAAACTTCACAAAATAACTTTCTTAATAGCTGCTCTTTAAGACTGTCTTGTTAAATCAAAGAGTCGTTAAAATTTTTTTTAGGTGAAAGGGTGGCCTTAATTCGGTTCATGAACTGGACGAATTAGGGTTGTAAATTACATTGCTCTTGTCAACTTGCACATCTTGTTGTAATAGAAAATGTCAATACTTGAAGTTGAAACAAAATCGATAAATAAAAATATATCTACGAAAATCATAGTTTGTTAAGCAATTCTATGAAAAATTAAACAATATTATTGCCACGGTACTATGTTATTGCTTCTGTGTTTCGATATATTGATTGGATGGAAGAAAGAAATCTATCAAAATTTTGATGATTTTTAAGCTTAAGTTTTTGGATAGAAGAAGGAAATCAATCAAAAATTTTTTTTTTTTTTTTTTTTTTATGCTAATTGCTAAGTTTAGGCACGGTACTATTGTTTAGTGTTAATACTTTAATATTAATATCGAAGTATGACACGAAAGTTTGAAATTCCGTTGGTAAATCATAAAATAATTCGTTATAATAAACTAATAACTGAAATATAGGTTGATGCTGTGGTTGATTTTTTTTTTTTTAACATTTTTTCTTTGTAGAAAATTTTTCTTGTATTTTTTATTTTTACGAAGACACAAAGTGCTTTATGTAGCAAATAATTTGCGTTTCTTGCCTAAATAAATCCATTTTCTTTACTCAAATGCTGTTTTTAATGCTGAAGATTATTTTAATAATAATGGAAGGCTGGTCTTCTGGTTATTCTGTTTATAGTAATTATTTAGTTTATGGTAGGAAATGAATATCTTATAAACTATAACATCTACAAACACATATTTATTGTACATCAATTAAAGAGATCCTAATGAGCCTCATAAAAAGAAAATAAATAGTATTCAAATGTGTATTTGTGGGGGGCTCTATCCCTATATTCCCTAACCCATATGTAATAAAATATAAAAATTATTCATATCACTGGTTCTGGGTATTCCCTTTTTGGCAAATGTCTTGTTCCACATTTTTTTTTCTTAATTCATCAAAATTATAAAAGTGAAGTGATCCAAAATTTTTTTTTTTTTTTTAGATAAATTGAGCTGTTTTTTTTTTTTTTTTTTTTTTTTTTTTTTAAAAAAAAAAAAAATAACTAGGAGTAATAACTACAATCATTTATCAAATTGTACCACTTCAATGGTGTATTATCATTTGGCTCACATTACCAAGTTGCTGTATCAGCATTAGAGAGGAAATTTAAGAAATTTTAGAGCGAAAAAAAGAAAAAAAAATTCATTAATATATTAAAATTATGAAGATGGAACATTAAAAAATAAAATAGTTTTTGCATATTCAATTTAAATTTTGTTTTTGTATTATTACGTATTAAAATGGCCCAGTGTTAGCTAGGTTAGGGTGTACATTTACCTTTTAAAGTCTAAATTAGCTAAAGTTGAACTAGTTTATTAGATTTAACAAACTAGTTTAACTTCATGTAACCTGAACTTTAAAGGGTAAAAGTACGCCAAACAGCAAGCAAATAGGCCTAACCTAGTAAATACTGGGCCTTTGCTATTCATGTTATAATAATTAAAATATGCAAACAAATTTTTTAATAATTTCAATTAATATTATTTATTTCATTTTGTATATTTTTTTTCTAGATTAGTAACTAACCTCTATTAAATTTTTTTTTTTTTTTTAAATTTTTTAAAGCTCTGAAATAACTATAAAATTTACTAAATTTTCTCTTTGATACCAATGTAGCAACATGGTAATGCGAAGCCAAATGCCAGTTAAAGATATACAATGCGTTGTTAAATGATTCTAATTATTACTTAGATAAATTTTTTTTTTAGTTTAAGATTTACCCAAAAAAAATGATTTCAGATCATTTAGTTTTCATAGCTTTGATATGAGGAAAAAAATTATTATGTGGAATAAGATATTTACCTTTTTTAATGTCTGGTCTACTGTTTGAATTTTGGTTAATTTATTTTGAAAAAGAAAAACTATTTAAACTATTTAAACTGTGTTAAATAAACTAAGAATATTTTGGCTCTTGGTTTCCTTCCTAATTTAGAAAGTATTTTGTTGAGTACTTGCCATCTGAACCTGTGAAATAAGTTAAAGATATTTTAGTCAATCCAGTTTCATTCGTTACTTATATGTACTTTAAAGAGAGAAATAAGTATAAATATTTTTGACACTTACAAGGTAACTTAGAAATATTGTGGCCTTTTGATTTAAATATTGCACAACTCACCTGAAATATTTTAATTTGTTTTAAGGCAAAGCTACTTCAGAATTTTCCCTAATTTTTTTAATTTATACTTTTTCTTTAGAGTTTAAATAACTTTGAACTGATTGTAAACATTTTTTATTTAAATTCTAATTCATTAACAACTTCAAGGAATTTACAAAATATTTTTGGTTTACTTTGTTTAATAACTTTAATTTTTGTGTGTTTTAGGTTAGTTGCAAAACCTTAATCCCTTTGAGAATAAACTGTGTAATATTTCTGTGAGTTATAAAGTTTTTCTCAATAAATTGAATTAGTCAATACACCTACCACTTCGAAAATATTTTATGAAAGCTTTTCTTTTGATATCAGTGGACCATGTTAAATATTTTTGAATAGTTGATATTTACTTACAACTCAAATCACTTTACAAATATAATACAAAATATTTGTCCTGTTTATATGGGAGAATCATTGTAAATTTTTCTGAACATTTCAATTTAGACAACGAGCTCGAATTAACTTGGAAATCACTTATGATACATCTTCTGGTTTATAGTGTTAAGTCATGTTCATTTTTTGAAATATTCTCAATTAGTTTTCAGTTCTACCACAACTTATGAAAAATTTTACAGGAGATTTTCCTTAAATTACTTTGAGTTGCTTCAGTATTTTGATATAGTTAACCAATTACTCGATTTATTAATTTTCATTATAAGATAGTATGGATTGTTTTATTATAATTCCAAGGCCTCCTTTGAATTGTTAACAGATTCCAACTGGCATGGTACCAGAAGAGTTACAGTGATATACTTAATGACAATTTATAAATAAAAGGTTGAAAGCTAAAAAAAAAAAAAAAAATCACATTGTATTGATAATAAAGAAAAGGTAAATATTCAAGGTCTATCTTGAGTTTTGAAGAATTTATAAGGAGTGGTACCATAAATTCTGAAGAGCATTACAACATCATCTTGATGTATACAATTCTGAAATAAATTTAGAACATTATAAGAATCAAACAACGCAATACCTGATAAAGAAGAAAGTTGTAGTATATATATATATATATATATATATATATATATATATATATATATATATATATATATATATATATATATATATATATATATATATATATACTTTAAGATTTTCTGTATGTATTTATATATATAATTAAAAAATCTTAAATCAGAAAATGTCTTCTAGTAAAGAACCTAAAAAAAATGATGAAACTAGCTATGAGGTAAGTGAGAAAGATTTACTATATATATATATATATATATATATATATATATATATATATATATATATATATATATATATATATATATATATATATATATATATATATATATATATACCAAAATCTACCCCAGGAAGGGTTATTAGCCCTCTCAGTAAGTTCATTCGAGGATGAACCAAAGGTTTCACAGGCTGATGGCAAACATCCGCTGACTGGCCAGGTCTATTACAGATGCTGACAATATATATATATATATATATATATATATATATATATATATATATATATATATATATATATATATATATATATATATATATATATATATATATATATGCAGAAGGCTTTTGATTTGGACCCAGAAGTAATTTGTGTAGGTGTTTGGAAAGAGATTACGGAATATCAGGTAGAATGGTGAGATCAGTCAAGAGTCTGTACGAATTCTGTTAGTGCACAGTAGGTACTGCATACAAAAATGAAAGATGGTTTGAAGTAAAAACAAGGGTGAAACAAGGTAGTGTGTTGTCACCTGTGCTGTTCGTTGCTTACATAGACAAGATTATTCAGAGATGTAAGGAGCATTGGGAAGGATAATCAGATTATATTTTTACATATGCAAATGTAATTGCTTTCTTTAGTGTGGATAGAGATGTAGAGACAGGACTAAATAAATGGAATGAGTGTGGTGAAGTGGCTGGACTGAAAATGAATAAAAACAAAACCATGATCCTGAGGATAAGTAGAGAGAGATGGGGAAGAACTAAGCATTCAGATCGATGGAAGGCGGATAGAAGATGTTGAATCTGTTTAGGAACTTGGAAGTGTATTCGAGATAGGGGAAGGTGTAGATGGTGACATCTGAGAGAATTGGCAAACATGGGAGATGAGTAGGTGTTTTCTATCCATTGCCGAAGGATTTGAACAAACCTTTACAGGTAAAGGAAATAATTTTTAAAACAATTCTGACACCGATATTGATGCATGAAGCAGAGTGTTACTTTTTAATACAACCATAAATTAAAACTGAGTCTGTTGTCATTGGGATTTGTTGACTGATCGATTATCCATTAGCTGTTAGAATTTTAGTACTTCATATACAGCAAATATCCTTACTATATAATTTTCTTAAGTATATTCTTACTAAATCTATTATTAATTTTGATTCAAAATTATACATTTTAATAGTTTTCTCCTTTTTCTGCATTTCTGAAAGGACTGCTTTTTTTATTAAATAACTTTGAAGCAGTCTTTAAAAGTACTGAAGGTAAATATTTTTTTTTATGAAAGTACCACTAAAGTATCATTCTACCTAAATTTCAGAGCTTGGCAGAAGTGTTTCGATGTTTTATTTGTATGGAAAAACTTCAAGATGCTCATCTATGTCCTCATTGCTCTAAACTTTGTTGCTATTTGTGCATTCGACGATGGTTGACTGAACAGAGACCCCAATGTCCACACTGTAGAGCAAATTTACATTTGCATGAACTTGTAAACTGCAGATGGGTTGAAGAAGTAACGCAGCAGATTGACACTCTACAGCAAGCTGGAATTATACCACACCAAGTTGACACAGAAAAGGACAAGTTAGTACCTGAGTTTAGACAGTTTTGTAGTTAATAAATATTTCAATTAATCAAAAGATAAATTCTTTAAATTTTCAAACGTTTCAGATGTGAACCACATCAAGAAAAACTTAGTGTATACTGTTGGACTTGTAGCATTTGTATTTGTCATCAGTGTGCACTTTGGGGTGGTACACATTCTGGCCACACATTTAAGCCCCTTGAAGATATTTATGAGCAACATTTGACTCAAATTAGAGAAGAGGTTGCTCATTTGAAGCGCCGACTTCACGAACTGGTTTCTCTTGTTCAAGAAGTGGTTAGTATGTTTTGAATTATTTAAAAAAAATTTTTTTTTTTTTTTTTTGAAATTTTACATGTCATTAATTATTTTTCCTTAATATTTAGGAGCGTAATGTGGAGTCAGTTCGTGCTGCGAAAGATGAAAGAGTCAAGGAAATTAGAAATGCTGTGGAGTTAATGATAGCTCGTCTGGATTCTCAGCTGAAAGCCAAACTTTTAACTCTTATGGGTCAAAAAAATTCTCTGACACAAGAAACAGAGCAACTAGAATCTCTCTTACAAGAAATCGAGCATCAGCTCCATTCATGTTCAAAGTTAGTTTTTTTCCTCAATCAGTTAAATATTAAAAATTCTCTTCAATTTTAAGGTTACTAATATAATTTAGCAGTTTGTCAAATAAGTACTCTTGGCTTCTTTTTAATTTTACTCTGTAAATTACATAGCTTTAAATTTGTTACACAAATTTGTTTGTTTACCTTCATACACATGAAACATCGAATTGAATATTATTATTATTATTATTATTATTATTATTATTATTATTATTATTATTATGGGTTTCTATAATTTTCATTATTTCAGGTCAGAATTGATTCAGAGATCGTCAGATCTTCATGCCTTAATCGCTCCAGTAAATAAGAAACCTATGGCCTCTTTTGTAACTGCTCCAGTTCCAGCAGATTTTCAGAGGTATTTTTTATTTTTTTTTTATATATATATATATATATATATATATATATATATATATATATATATATATATATATATATATATATATATATATATATATATATATATATATATATATATATATATATATATATATATATATATATATATATATATATATATATATATATATAGGAACTGACCGGGGCCGGGGCTCTGGCCAGGGGTTGCTTAAAATTTGTAAAGAGGTCAAAAGCACAAATTTTAGGTTAAGAAAATTAGATTTAATTATAAGGAAGGAGTAGAGTAGTTAACATTCTTTTAAATTAATGATTATACTCATTTTTCAGAAAATTACAGATTTTGTGTAATAAAAGTTTGACAAAAAACTAAAAAAAAATTTGATTTTTTTATACCTGATTCACAATAGTTATTCAACGGGTTAACGGGTAAGACCCTAAGTTAAAGGAGATAACACATATACCGAGTCGTGGGTCGAACGTACGGTAAGCGTAAGTCTGTGTAAACCAGATGACTACTTATTAGCTGTAAAATTGTACTGATACATTTGGCAGACTGAAGGATCCTTGACAAAGGCAGATACGGAAGTATCTTCCCCAATAGTAATGGAACAAGGAAGGATAAGGTGTTTGTATATTACAAGATACCGGTATTTGAATCAATGAAAATAGGACGTTATCCATACCGTCAACAGGCTGAGCTGACCTTTTTTTTACGTATGAGCAAACGAACGGGGACGGCCGTGATGCAGCAAGATTGTATACGGCCACCTAAGGACGCTCCAGAACCCTTGCATTTCAACAGGGTGTGTCTCATCGGACCATATTGAAACATACTCCATTACGAGACGTGTAGATTCCAGCATCGCGTCAGTAGGGTCACATTTTGAACAGCTCGGAGCAAACTGACGACTGGCTGCATTTGAAGGGCAGACCCCTCATCACATTTCCTGACTCATTTTACCCCGCTGCGATGAATAGTCGCGTCACAATAAAATCATGCGCATTACTTTGATAATGGACCCTGTATATATGATTTGGACTGGGATGTTGAGCTACCTATGACTATGAAATGAATAAATAATATTAAAATAAATGGGCATTTTGGTATGTTTTATACCCACATAAACACCGGGGAGTGTGTGGGCTATATCTATACTGCATTATAATTTGTGCTGTGCAATTTGGGATATACAAAAGTGGCTTTACTTAAATTTTAAAGAAGAACTTATATCGTTAACGTTAATAGTATTCTTTTCAATAAGATTCCTTTTAGTATTATTAATAATAATATTCCTTATTTCCTATTAGTTAGTCTCCTTTATCGCGCATTCGGTCTTCGCTGCCTCTTGAATGCGGTAATATGTCGAGCTCAGCAGCCAATTGATATTCATGACCTATGTCTACGTTTTTGTTTTTGAACTCCCTGTGCTCCTTGAGAACTGAGAAATTGTTATTCCCCACTGCGCGGACATTGTAATTTAACCAGATGAGAATCTCTGCATTCTGTGGCAGCAATCAAGAACGCGTGTCAGTAATCATGCTTTTGCCAACTTTAAATTGTCATTCAGATGAAACTATATTCAGTGGTTCCATGAGGAAACGTTGAGCAGCGCAAGCCAGATTCGGAAAAATATTTTTTTCATTTTCCAATAATTAATAATGTTCTTTTTTCGTCGATTCTAAAACTTTTTGGTTTCTGCAGCTTCTTACATTCTTCAAATTCAGAAAATGAAAATAATGAACTGTGTGTACCACAATTCAGAAATTCTGTGGTAGTACCAATGTCACCACACGGGGCAGTAAGTTCCTAAGCAATGATAGAGAAAGGAGTGAATGAGGGAATATCTTTGGAAGTCTCTCCCTCTGAGGCTATATAATCAATTGCTATTATTAAAGTTATTGAAAATCAAGACTGTGTGATTGTGTAAATAATGTTGATGTGTGAAGGAAAAAAAAAATTTGTGCCATATATGAAGCTAATAGATACTTATGTAAGGCCAAAAGTATCTGGATATACATTTTGTGTTAATGAAGCGTTAAAAGGAAGAACCATTGAGTTGGGGTGAAGAGGAACGTTTTACCCCATTGTAACTATATGGCCAATGGGGGTATTGTGTTTGATCTTATCTCTCAAAAGGAACCATTACTATATATATATATATATATATATATATATATATATATATATATATATATATATATATATATATATATATATATATATATATATATATATATATATATATATATATATATATGTATTTTTTTTTCTTCTTCTTCTTCTTCTTTGATGTAGTGAAATTGTGCCACAATTTGACAGCAGTACATTTGTTCTAAATAGCTTCTCTCAACTTCAACACAAAGCAGACCCTGTGTACTCTCCTCCTCTTCACGTTAATGGTCTTTCTTGGCGTCTTAAAGTAAGTGAACTATTTAGTAATTATTGTTTTTAGCAATAAAATCATTGTCATTTTTTAATTTTATTAGTTTTATTGTTTATTGTTTATTTCATTAGCAATGTATTGTTATCAAAAATATTTTTGTCAGTAAGTAATTTTTGGATAAAATCTTACAGATTTAACTTAAAACATATCTCCACTCCTAAATAACTAATATATATATATATATATATATATATATATATATATATATATATATATATATATATATATATATATATATATATATATATATATATATATATATATATATATATATATATATATATATTATATTATTTTATTTTTTATTATTTTAAGGTTTATCCTGATGGGAATGGAGTAGTTAGAGGAAATTATCTTTCTGTATTTTTGGAGCTTAGCGCTGGAATGCCAGAAACCTCCAAGTAAGTTTTATTATATATATATATATATATATATATATATATATATATATATATATATATATATATATATATATATATATATATATATATATATATATATATATATATATATATATATATATATATATATATGTGTATATGTGTGTGTGTGTGTGTGGAGAACCATAGGAAGAATTTCTAGCCCCTGCATTAATTAGCATTTTTTATGCATTATATTCGAATCTCTGTGATCTCCCTAGTAAAAATCAGTGACTATGCAGATGACCCAACCTTCTACTCTCAAGCCCCAACCATACTTTCGGTTGATCGCATTATTCATGGTTGCATCTTCCAACTCTAATGGTGAGTGACACAAAATATTATGCCAGCCTTCCCACAAAATTCTTCAGTGACTCTCCTTACGCCAGATAAATGAAAATATAACACCCACCTTACAACAACACACTTTAGCATTAATAAAACTCAGTAAAACTCTAGCTGTCTTGTTAATAACATACCTTGTAAAAATGTGTTTTACACCCTCACTTAACATCACTTCCAAAGCTAACAAAAAGATTATGTCCCTTAATACTCACCAGCAGAAAATTTGGTCAACACAAGAGAAACCTTTACAGTTGTTCATAAACACTACATTCGTTATTGCTATGCCTACAAAGTATTGGCTTCAGGAGTATCCGAATCCAATTACTATATCTAGACATAGTACAGAAATGCATTAAATGCATATCTACCCACTATATCAATAGCTCTTTTCCAGTCAGAAACAAAATTACATCTTATAAAATCCATATTGACACGATGGGCACTCATTTCTTTAGTTGAAATTGGTCCCCCAACCACACATTGCATCTTTCCTTACTTAACACACCGACCCCTATTTAAAATCCTTTCTCCCAATGTTCAAAACTACCTTAATAGAAACACTCACACAAATAATTCACCATTCCTTAACCACAGTTACACGCACATACACACACACACAGCGGACATCTGTCTTTAGGATCGTACATTGGATCGACAGGTAAGAGTATACCTGGTCAGACTCTACTA
>SEYY01023349.1:5000-12500 GCA_009176605.1 Armadillidium nasatum
AATAATAATAATAATAATAATCATAGAATGCAACTACTGCTAATTCCACTACTACTTCCATTAATACTAATAGTAATAAAAATAATAGTAATAATATTGCAACGCATCAACTCCTACTATTATGAAGAGTTAAATTATAAGAAAAAATTATTTAAGGAAAACACAAGTGCCTCCTCGTGAATGCCTCCTCGTGAGTATCTATTCATGAGTGTCTCCTTGGGAATGCCTCCAAGTAAGTCTTTCCTCGTGAAAGTCTCTTCGTGAGTGCCTCCTCGTGAGTGCCTCCTTGTGAATGTCTCTTCGTGAAAGCCTTTCGTGAGTGGCTTCCCTCATGAGTCTCCTCCTGAATGCCTCTTCGTAAGTCTCTCCTCGTGAAAACCTCTTCGTGAGTGCCTTCTTTCAAGTGCTTCCTCGTGAAAGCCTCTTACTGAGTGCCTTCTCTCATGTGCCTCCACAATCTTTCCTCCTCGTGAAAACCTCTTCCTGAGTGCTTCTCTCATGTGCCTCCACAATCTTTCCTCCTCGTGAAAACCTCTTCCTGAGTGCTTCTCTCAAGTCCCTCCTCGTGAATGCCTCTTCAAAAGTCTCTCGTGAAAACATCTTCCTGAGTGCCTTCTATTAAGTGCCTCCTCGTTTGGTGCCAATATTCTGAGACATATTAATTAGAGATGCCTCGAAGGTATCTTCTATTACTGACGACGACTGAAACGGGGTTTAAAAAAAGGGTTTAAAAAAGGGTTTAAGAAAGGGTTTAAAAGGACCACTTATTTTGAAGTCTTAAATAAAATCGTTTCAATAGCAACTGATAGAGCCAGAAGTATGACAGGAAAAAATAAAGGGGCAACAACGATTCTTCTGAGCAAAATAAACCACGAAATTCTTACGTTTCACTGCATAATACACCAAGAAGTGCTTTGTGCCCAAACATTTACGGCCGAAATAGTTGAGGTCATGAATTTGGTAATCAAGATTGTTAACAGCATCTTGTCAAAAGCACTCTACCATCGTCAGTTTAAAGAATTCTTAAACGAAATGGAAACTACTCAGTATTCCGACCTCCTTCTTCACAATAAAGTGCGATGGCTTTCCAAAGGTAAGGTGTTGAAACGTTTTGCTTTGTGCTTGAATGAAATAAATACATTCCTAAATGAAAAAAACATTAATCACCCTGAATTAGAGAACGACAAATGGTTGCAAAAATTTTACTTTATGGTGGATATCACAGCAAAATTAAATGAGCTGAATCTAAAACTGCAAGGAAAGGGAAACCCAGCCTATGTTTTGGTAGAAGAATTGGTTTGTTTTGAAGAAAAATTAATTCTTTTTGCAGAAGATATTCAGAGCGGTAAATTACTTCATTTTCAATTTCTAAAGCAATATCGCGATAAAACCAGTGCAACTGTTGACACGAATTACTTGAAAAATGAAAGATGAATTTGCTGACAGATTTGAGCAATTCAAAACCAACAAAACCACTCTAGCATTCATAGTAAATCTTCTCAACACAAATAGTAACGAAATCCACATTGAGCCATTTGGAATTGATACTGGATCTCTAGAAATGCAATTGATCGATTTAAAAAGTAAAGCTTTGTGGAGTGGAAAATTTACAGAGTTGAAAAGCAAGTTGGAAGAGTTGGAGGTCCAGAAATGTATGTACGTAACGCAACAAAAGTGGACAGCTTTAAAAGAAATGCCGCGAGTTGAGGCACTTATATTCGACGCATGGAATAGTCTTCCAGATTGCTACAGTGAGATGAAGAAGTTGGCATTTGGAGTGCTGACTATCTTCGGATCGACATATTCGTGCGAGCAAGCGTTCTCTTGCATGAATATAATTAAAAGTAAAGTAAGAAGCCAACTAACAAATGAAAATTTAGAGTCGTGTTTGAAACTTAAAACAACAAGTTATGAGCCAAATTTATCCAAACTTTCTAAAACTATGCAAAGCCAACGCTCCCATTGAATTTGTTTGCTCAAATGTATGTTATTTTATTTTTATTTTAAGTACAAGTTACATTGTTTAGTAAAGTTTAAATTTTCTACTTGAATAGCCATGCAAAGCCTTCGCTTCCAATTGTTTGTTATTGAAGTACAAGTTAGTGTTGTAAGTAAATGTTTAATTGTTTTAATTTTTTACTTAAATAATAAATAATTATCCAATAATGCCATATATATATTATCTAATTTGTTGTGAATAACACTACTTATATATGAATAAATAGATATTTTTTCTTATGAATAAATAGATTAGTTTTTTTTTATAAAAAATTTTTTATTTATGCGAGTACTATTTATTATTGACAAGAAAAAATTTTGTGGCTCTTTAAAAACTTTGAAATTTTGTAAATTGTAATTTTTTACTCTTCCCACTCAAAAGGTTGCCGACCCCTGGGCTAGACCATTCCATTTCACTCCGTTGCCCTTTGGTTCGTTCCTTTTCGCGTTTCACCTTCTCAGGGGGTCTCTAGTGTACCTTCGCCTCACACTGGAGTGTCCATGCTCCCACTACTTCTCCACCCCAATTCTTCACATGTTCCCATATTTTGCAAGCGCTTACTCTTACATTACCTTTATAAAACAAAAAATCAAAATGGCAAAACTCACAGTTGCCTCGGAGATGCTACGAGGGGCGGCATCCAAAGAATGCCCCTCAACCTCCACCCTTCACCCCATCATCACTTGGGAGTTGGCGGCCTCCGATGATGGGGATGGTGCCGCCATGACCGGGCGTCCGGCTTGCCCCGATGCACAGTCTTCTTTTTTCATTAATTTCTGCAACATTCGCGGTCTTTTTTCTAATTTCCCCTTTGTCGAACACCATCTCTCTTCTTCTAAACCTCATCTCTTGTTTCTAACGGCCAAAACTCAGGTGCTTGAGTATGCTGACAGCAAACCTTATTCTGTTACCTCCTACTATCTCTATCCTCAATTTCAACCAAAGGCGGTTGTTGCGCATATATGCGCAACGATGTTATTTGCTCTCGTGTCTCTGATTTGGAGTATCCTGAATTCCCTACTTTATGGCTAAAGCTCTCTTGCAATTCTACTACTAAATTTATTTGTTCTGTTTATTTGTCTCCTAATTCTACTGACTATCCATAATTCTTCGACTATTTAAACTCCAAAATAGAGCAGATTCTGTCTTTCTCCTTTCTCCTAAATCATCGATTTAGACGATTTCAATGATCACCACCGCCAATGGCTTTCATCTAGTTCTCATGATCCAGCCGGTGAACTCGCCTACAACTTTTCTATCCAGAACAACTTTGAGCAGTTGGTGCAACTCCCTACCCGTATCCCTGACCGTCTTGGTGATGAACTCAACATACTTGATCTTTTCCTTACTTCTTATCCTTCTCCTTATACTGTTAAACTCTTTCCTCCTCTGGGTTCATCCGATCACCTTTTTATCTCCGTATCTTGTTCTGTCTCTTCAAGTCTTCCGCAAGAACGGCCCCAGACTTCGGCGAAGAGACGTTTGTGGCACTTCGGTGCTGCTAACTGGTCTGACTTGCGGTTGTACTTCTCTGATTTCCCATGGAATGATTATTGCTTTCGTGGGAGGGGTCCCTCGGAGTGTGCTGAGCGCATAACCGAGGTGATTCTCTGTGGCATGGAGGCTTACATTCCATATTCTTTCCATTCTACTAAACCTAACAAACCTTGGTTTAACTCTACTTGTTCTCGCGCTCTCCGCCGCAGGGATGCTGCCTTCAGAGTTTAACGTCGTCTTCAAACTCCTGAAACTCATTCAATTTACATTTCATCGCGGAATCGTTCAAAATCTATTCTTCGAGATACCAAAAACTCTTTTCTCCACCACAAATGAAATAATCTTTCTGGCTCGTTTTCCTCTCGCCCTTTCTGGCATTTTGCAAAAAGTGTCAACTCTAACTTTGCTTCTTCCTCTTTCCCTCCTCTAGTCTCTTCTGATGGCACAACTGCCATTTTACCTTCTACCTAAAGCTGAACTCTTTGCTCAAACTTTTGCCTCTAACTCTACCTTAGACGATTCCGGAGCTATTCCTCCTCCTTCAACCCCCTCCAACTCATTTATGCCTAACATTGTAATTTCTTCTAAAAATGTCATTTCTGCTCTCTCTGAGCTTAACACTAAGAAGGGGTATGGTCCTCATGGTATTCCTACTGTGGTTTTCAAAACTTGTGCTTCCGAGCTTGCACCCTGCCTTGGTAAACTATTTCGTTTTTGTCCTTCTACTTCGACCTTCCCTTCTTGCTGGAAACGTGCGCTCATTCAACCTGTGCCGAAGAAGAGGGACCCCTCTTAGCCCTCTAACTATCGTCCTATTTCTTTAACCTCCGTTCTTTTTAAAGTTTTCGAATCTATCCTTAACAGGAAGATTTGGAAACATCTCAATTCTTCCAGTCTTATCTCTTATCACCAGTATGGCTTTCGTAAAGAACGTTCTACTGGTGATCTTCTTTCCCTACATTTTGACTCTTGGTCCTCCGCTCTTCGGGGTTTCGGTGAATCTTTCGCTGTGACGCTAGACATATCGAAAGCTTTCGATAAAGTCTGGCACAAAGCTTTGATTTCCAAACTTCTCTCTTTCGGAATCTATCCTTCTCTCTGTGACCTTCTCACTAATTTCCTTTCTGGTCGTTCTATAGCAGCTGTTGTAGATGGCCACCGTTCTTCCTATAAATCTATAAATAGTGGTGTTCTTCAAGGATCTGTCCTTTCTCCAACTCTTTTTCTAATTTTCATCAATGACCTTCTCTCTATTAATTCGTCTCCTATACACTCCTATGCCGACGACTCCACCCTTCATTACTCCTTTCAATTTGAAAGACGTCCCTCCCAACAGCAGTTGATAGATTCAAGAAGGATGACCTTGAAGCAACTAACGTCTGATCTTTCTCGTATTTCAAATTGGGGAGGAGAAAACATGGTCGTTTTCAATGCCTCAAAAGCTCAATTCCTCCATCTTTCTACTCGACACAATCTTCCACACAACTATGATATTTTCTTCGAAAACACTCAACTCAAACCTTCATCTGTCCTCAAAATTCTTGGTGTTTCTTTTTCTCGTGATCTTTCTTGGAAAGATCACATTATTTCTCTTTCTAAACAAGCTTGGGTGCTCTGAGGTCCCTTCGTGGTTTTTTTTGCGCCACCCCAGATGCTTGCTCTGTATAGGGGTGCTGTTCGCCTCTGTATGGAGTACGACTCTCACATCTGGGGTGGTTCCTCGCATACAGCTATTCTCGAAAAGGTGGAGTCTAGGGCTCTTCGTCTCATCGATTCTCCTGCTCTTACTAACTATCTCCAATCTCTTTCTTCCTGTCGAATTGTTGCATCACTTTCTCTATACTATCGCTATTACAACGGACATTGCTCTTCTGAACTCTCACGTCGCTTGCCTCCTCCATTGAGAAGGGCTCGTGCGTCACGATTTTCTTCACAGTCTCATCCTTTCTCTGTCCAACTCTCCGACCCCAGACTTAACCGCTATGCTCACTCTTACATGTATTCTACTAGTAAAGTCTGGAACACACTCCCTTTATCTGTTTTCCCAACTTCCTTTGAATTGAACACTTTTAAACGCCGTGTATCGGGTCAGGTCGGCCATTAGCGATCAGATCCCGAATTTTCCCCAACCCTGGTGGAATTTGGTAGGCCTTCGGCCTTTGTCCAGCAGAAGAGACAATATATATATATATAATATATATATATATATATATATATATATATATATATATATATATATATATATATATATATATATATATATATATATATATATATATATATATATATATATATATATATATATAACTACCATGAAACTACAAATAATTTAAAATGGTTAAATGGGGATATACTCATTTTATCGAAGACTTTTCAGGCGTTGACAGGTATTTTAGTTAAAAAGTGTTAAATCATACTATGTGAAAAAGCGACTAGCACTGTCGAAGTTAAATAAGACAAGCCTAGCCTCGCTTTTGAGTATATACAAAGTTTACAATAACTTTGGTATATGTAACAAGAGTCAATACACATGTTGAATGTTGCAATTCTATAAAAGATTTTTTAAGTTTAGGGCGTATTTTGATATTTTGTGAAAACCATAGATAGTTTTATTTACTAAGAAGCAACATATAAGGATATTTCTAATAATATAAAGGCTTATGTTAAGAAGTTATCTGACCATTCGATATATCGTTATTTTGAAACTTCGTTTTTATCGATATTTTTAGAAATAATTTATTTTCCATAGTGACAAGTTGTACTTTTCCGTATTAAGATGAATGTTAAGGATATAGATGAAATTTGTTCCACAGATTGGAGGCTTCTTGCGTTTTTGCAACATTTTAAATTAGTAGTTACGGAAAAAGAATGGGACAAGTGTAAAAATGTGATATATATATATATATATATATATATATATATATATATATATATATATATATATATATATATATATATATATATATATATATATATATATATATATATATATATATATATATATATATATATATATATATATATAATATATATATATATATATATATATATATATATATATATATATATATATATATATATATATATATATATATATATATATATATATATATATATATATATATATATATATATATATATATATATATATATATATATATATATATATATATATATATATATATATATATATATATATATATATATATATATATATATATATATATATATATATATATATATATATATATATATATATATATATAGGTATACAGCAGTAGGCCTGTATCCCACGGCAACGTTGATCCATCTATCGGTTAGGCCAGTATCACACTGCAACGTAGGTCGTTCAGGTTATGTATGATAAGTCCAATTAAATATGCTAGAAAACTAAATATTAATTATAACAATAATTATAATTAAAGCAATAATAATTCAATATTTAATTAACAATAATAACAATAATAGTAATAATAATATTAATAGGCATAAATGAAATGAAAGCTAAATAATAATAATAATACAAATATCAAAATATTTGCATTGATATATCAATGTTTCGATATATCGATTTTTCGATTTATTGATATTTCCATATTTGTTAACTTGTAAATTTATATATACAAGGTATACTATTTATACTATGGTATAAACCACAGCCTAATTATTGGATAAACTATGGATAGTATCAATTTTTGGGTAAAGGTGGAGATTGTTTCTGAGTTTCGATTGTTAAAAAATATCGAAAATCGAAAATATCGGAGAAGCCTATCGTAAACAAGAGAGTTGCCACAGGTACTATTACTAGACATAGACACAATTATTATTACTTACTTTTCTAGCAGAACCTAATTCGACTTATCATAACCTGAACTACCGAAATTGCCGTAAAAAGAGGCCTAACCTACACAAGAATTTGCCGTAAAAGAGACCTAACGTACACAAGAACGTTTGTACGAAATAGTAGCCTAGGGCTAATTATAGGCAGGAAAATATCGATTAAA
>SEYY01023349.1:17500-25000 GCA_009176605.1 Armadillidium nasatum
TTTTTAACTCCTGAAAATTTAGATAAAATATATTGAAATGAATTATGAAATACTAGACACCAGTTGAACCTTTTTTTTAACTCTTTGAAAATATAAGAATAAAATAAATTGAAATGGGTAAATATGCAGTTTAAGTCTCTTAGCTGGCATTTAGTTGTTACTCATATTATAAACTGGAAAAATAATATGTATTGAAGAAAAATATTTGAATATAGGGAAAATAAAATTAAAATGTTAAGGTAGTAAAAAGTAGATTTTAAATATCATAAAGCTTTTTTTTTTTTTTTTTTTTTTTTTTTACAGAACGCCACCGCTCACGGGCAGAGCCCTTTTCAAGGAGGGGGCACACACACAGAGACAAAACACATGCAAATGCACACACCTAACGCACAGCCCTCAGGTGGGCGCAGACGGAAGCCTTGAAGAGTGGAAGGTTAAATACAGAAGGAAAAATAGATGAAGGTAGAGAGTTCCACAGAATAGAGGTGGCTGGAAAGAAAGAGGTACCACAACGGGCTAGCCTGGGATTTCCCACTTCCACACAAAATTGGTGCGAAAGCAGGGCACCCCTAGTGCAACGAGGACGACGCAACGGTGGAGGAATGCGAGAGGCCAATTCCTCGAGCACCTGCCATTGTAGTACCTGTAGAAAAGAGATAGCGCGCCAACGTCACGTCGCAGAGACAGAGGGTCAAGAGAGTTTGAAAGTAGGGGACAGTTAATTAATCTTTTAGCTTTTGACTCAACCCTATCCAGAAGAGAGGAGGAGCCGGAGCCCCCCCAAATGTGAGAACAGTACTCCATACAAGGGCGAATAAGACCCTTATATATTTGGAGTAACTGTTCAGAAGAGAAAAAATTCTCGCAATCTGAACAGAACTCCCAGCTTCTTAGAGGCCGCTTTAGCAACCATTGTGATATGTGGTTTCCAAGATAGTTTGTTGTTTATGTTTAGACCAAGAATGTTAATGTTATTTACAGGTGAGACGGGAGAGCCATCGAAGAGGATAGGAAAGTTAGGAGGTGTTTTTGAGAGGGAGATGTGAAGAAGTTGAGTTTTTAAAGAGTTGAATTTCACAAGGTTGCTATGACCCCACCGGGAAATCCCATCCAGATCGACAAGAATAGAATTGGAAAGTTGAAGACGAGAAGCAACTCTAGAAGCAAAAGAGGGAGCAGATTTGAAATGAGTAGAAGAATGTAGAGTTGAATCATCAGCATAAGAGTGAACAGAGTTAGAAGTGCAGTGGAGAAGATCGTTAATGAAAAGTAAGAATAAGGTTGGAGATAAAACAGAACCCTGAGGAACACCACAGTTGACAGAAAAGGAGGAAGAGGTCGCTCCATCTACAACTGCCGAAATGGAACGATCTGAGAGAAAATCTGCAACTTTGACATCGCATAAGATATTGAGCAGAAGAAGATAATCAGAAAATATATCAATAATGTAGGAATATATTGATACTAATCTAACAAACTAGTTCACCTTAACCAAACCTTGACAAAGGGTAAATGTACACTAACGTCCAACAAATAGGCCTAACATTAAAAAAATACTAAAATGTACTTTTATTTCAAATATTTAGTAACAAGGTTTTCTTTTACAAAATTTTAATACTTTAATATCAATATTTATAGTTTCACACTATAAGGCATAGGCACATTCAGTTTATTCAGCCTAATTATATTTTATAACAGGATTTTTGGCTTAGGTAGGAGATTGTTTCTGAGTTTCAATATTTTTTATATCGATATTTTTTTTTGTCGATATTTTATTTTAATCAATATTTTTATACCTATAATTAGCCCTAGGCTGCTATGTCGTGCAAACGTTCTTGTGTACGTTAGGTCTCTTTTACGTCAAATTCTTGTATAGGTTAGGCCTCTTTTTACGGCAACTTTGGTAGTTCAGGCTATGATAAGTCGAATTAGGTTCTGCTAGAAAAGTAAGTAATAATAATTGTGTGTATTAGTAATAGTACCTGTGGCAACTCTCTTGTTTACGATAAGGCTTCTCCGATATTTTCGATTTTCGATATTTTTTAACAATCGAAACTCAGAAACAATCTCCACCTTTACCGTATTTTTAGTATTTCAACCATTTTTAAATTTATTGAATTTGATTTCTCTCCAAATTTAAATAATTTTCTTTAATATATATTACATTTCCAATTTATACTTTGAATAACAACTAAATGCCAGGTAAGAGACGTAATTGCATATTAACCTTGAAATGAATTGAATTAAGCCTGGATTAGCACTTTTACTTAAAAATTGCAAATACCAAAACCAAAAGATGTTAACTATTAAAAAAATATATATGAATTGTCATACACAGGTAATGTTATTCTGAATTTTAATAGAATGTGATTTTGATGTAATAGATTGGTTCATCAATTTCAATATCTAATTCTATAATTAAATTTAAATGCATGACAAAGGAACATTTACCCATGTGAAGGGGATCTACTCCCTATACTTTTTAACTCTGTGAATTTTTTACCACATATTGAAATTTTTTAAATATCAGTATTAATATATTATAATTCTTACATTGAAATTTCAGCATTTATAAATTCAAAATGACTTTATTAGTTTACCATAATTTGTATATTTTTTTTAGTAATATTTTTAGGTATTTGGTATATTTGAGTAAAAGAATTCTGTGCTTAGACTTAATTTGATTAATTTCAATATAATTTGTCTTTACACTGATATTTTCAGTAAAGTAAAAATGCTTAGCTATTGTTTAGATATATATAACCTGGAATTAAACAATAAAACGAGGAAAGGTACTTTTATTCAATAAAATTACCAAATAGTTAAAAATATAAAAAATATAAGAATTATCCTCTATTAATGGCACTCTTTTAATAGGAAAAGATTTTAGTTTATAATTAGACTGAAACTTCAATTTCAATATTAAATTTTATAATTATTTTTGAATACAAGGAAGAGAAACATTTAACTTCAGGGGCCCTGCTTATTGTACCTTCTGACCCTGGGAGTAAAGAAAATGATTTACTTTATAATAATATACTATTTATTTCTTAAATTGATATATTGGTTTATCAAAATTCATAATGATATTATCAATGCATAATAATTTTTATATTTTTTTATGAGAATATTTTTCATATTTTGTATTTTTAATGAATAAAAATTCTTCTCCATGCTTTATTAGACTTAATATAAAAATATCGAAACTCAGAAACAATCTCCACCTAAGCCTATAATGCATAATAATTTTTATATTTTTTTATGAGAATATTTTTCATATTTTGTATTTTTAATGAATAAAAATTCTTCTCCATGCTTTATTAGACTTAATTCATTTTAATATATATTGTCTTTATATTTTCAGTAGAGTGAAAAAAAATTAAAATATTGCTAAGCTAGTACTTAGTTTGATAAAAATTTAGTTTATCCCTATATCTTTATATTTTAGTTATATTGAAAATATAAAGACAAAACACATTGAAATGTATTACACATATTTAAGTGCAGAGAAGTACATAAAAAAATTAAATAAAAAAAAAATTTTATTCTTATTTTTTTTTTTTTTTTTTTTTTTTTTTTTTTTTTTTTTTTTTTTTTTTTTTTTTTTTTTTTTTTTTTTTTTTTTTTTTTTTTTATTTTTATTAAAAAAAAAAAAATATATATATATTTTTATATATATTTATATATAAATATATATAAATTATATATATATATATATATATATATATATATATATATATATATATATATATATATATATATATATATATATATATATATATATATATATATATATATATATATATATATATATATATATATATATAAATATATTAGTATTTTCAAATTTGAAAATGTGGTAAAATATTAATATATCTTAAATAAAATATCTAACATTTTTTTTTTTTATTATATTAAACAGAAATAGTTTATTAAATGTTTAATAAGAGTTTTGCCATTAAAAATTTAATAATTAATTAAAATTATTAAATTTTTAATGTTTCCAGGATATGGGACAAGGACCTACTCTTACATGTGTTTCACCACCTCTTCCCCCATCCTCTGCCCTTGGAAAGATTTCTGCTATTTATATAAACAAAATTAAATGTATTATTAATATGTAATATTTATTACTGAAAGGTTAAACTTTAAATACAATAATTTCTCAGCTCTTTTAGGACACAGTTTGCTTTTCTTGTCATAAATCAGACCAGCACTTGTTAAAGAGGTGAACCCCTGCCAATACTTGTTGGAGGACATTCAATATAGAATCTTGCCAACTGTGCAAGTTCAGGGTACTTTTCTGAATTTATCCTCCACCATTCTAGTGGATCTTTGTCAATATTGATAAGCTTTTCTTTGAGGTACTGGTCTGTAATGTTTGATGACCACTTTGAGAGCTCTTCTCCTTCATTATTCACAACTAGAAATTAATAGACTCATTACTTCACTGATTGATGAACTTGTTGAAGATTTTGAATCATCTTTTAAATGTAGTGCTGATATATGACTTTGACCGGTCTCATGTACTTTTTTTTAAATATCTTCACATTTACTCTGTATGTTTAACCAAAATGATTGTCAGTTTCTTAATATGATATCTTTCATTTCCCTTATTTCTTGGGTATCTTTATCTGATAATGGAATTAAATCAAAAGATTTCCATTGTTAAACTTTTTTAAAATTATTCTCAAACATTCTCAATTGAAAATGCAAATGTGAAGTGAATATTGGATATCTCTGAGAATATTTGAATATGTGAATTTGAAAGCAAATATTTGGTCTACCTCTACTCCATTTATATGTAAGAGTCTTAACTGTCCCTGTTTTGTGGAGCACTATTCTCACATTTGGGAGTTTTCAAGTTCCACCCTTTTGGATATTGAGTTTAAGGCTAAAAGACTAATAAACTGTCCCCTACTTTCAAACTCCCTTTACCCTTTTTCTGTGATGGGATGTTGGGCTCACTCTCTCTTCCCTAAAAATACTCATTTCTATACCATTAACTTGCCCTTGTAGCATAAGTGGTGCCTTGCTTTCACATGAATTTTGTGTGAATATTGAAAATTCCTCCCTTGCTCTTTGTGGTGCCTACTCCTTTCCAGTCATCTTTGTTCTGCAGAAGTCCTTACCATCACCTAATATTGCTCCTGAATTTAATATTCCTCTCTTTAAGACCTCTATTTGTGCTCACTTGAGAGACTTGCATTAGGCTTGGGTGGGTTTTATTTTATATTTCTACTCCCTCCCTGAAAAGCCCGTCAGTGAATGGTGGCAAAGTGTTAAAGGAAAAATAAAGTTGGAACCCCTTCTAAAATGTTTAACTATTATTCTGAAATTTGCAATAATGGAATTTAATAACAATAATAATAATAATCATAGGAAGGAACCATATTGTCCATTTGATATTTTTTATTTTTTAAATAAATAAATCACCAGTACTTAACCATGATTTATTAATATATATATATATAATATATATATATATATATATATATATATATATATATATATATATATATATATATATTATATATATATATATATATATATATATATATATATTTATATTTTTTATATATATTTTTTTATATATATTTTATTTTATATTTTATTTTCATTATTTTATTTTTTGTTTTTTCATTCATATAAATTTATTATTTATAAACTATAAGTAATTTATATTATTATTTAGGTTAAAACGGCATTTTGGTATTCATTATGATAAGTCAATTTGCTAGAAAATAAAATATTATATAGTGTTAAGTTCCTCATTTTGTTTATTTTTATTTTTTTTTTTTTATTTATTTATATATATATATATATATATATATATATATATATATATATATATATATATATATATATATATATATATATATATATATATATATATATATATATATATGTATATAATATTTATTTTAGAATTTTTTTTTTTTCTTTTGTCTGTTTCAGAAGTCAGAGTAAAATATTTAAAAGTAATAGTTGAGTTGACATGAGTGTAAGAGGCACATCTTCTGCTGCATTTTTAAATAAATTATGGAAGCTTGTGAATGACCCACTTACTGATGATTTGATAAGATGGTCCCCAGTAAGTTTATATATATATATATATATATATATATATATATATATATATATATATATATATATATATATATATATATATATATATTTTTTTTATTTTGTGTGTAAAGAAAAAATACCAAAAACAAAATGGCCATTTTTTTTTTTTAATTGCAATTTTGTATAAGATTTTAATTGCAGAGAGTTGTAAAGTATAGTAATTAATAAGTAATAACCAGGAGTGGTGAGTTGGCTAAAATAATTTTTAACTCTAAACTTAGATTAATTGAGTCAGTA
Organism: Armadillidium nasatum; assembly: GCA_009176605.1. Lineage (NCBI taxonomy): Eukaryota > Metazoa > Arthropoda > Malacostraca > Isopoda > Armadillidiidae > Armadillidium > Armadillidium nasatum. Next base: position 23,867 of record SEYY01023349.1, read on the forward strand.
AAATTTGCCAACCCATGACATTTAAAACAATTTCCTGGGTGTAATGAAAGACATTTTAATCATTTAAATCTCTATTAACAATAATAACAAAATAATAATTATGGAAAAATATTTTTAAGTAGTAAATAAAGAAAATGAATTTTTTAAAAATAATATAGTAATATATAACAAGCACTGTCACTCTTTCTCTGCCTAACAACACTAATTAAAGGTTGGGGTAAAAGCACTCTGAAAAATCTATCATCAGACAAATGGAAACAAATAGAAAATTTGAAAACTGGATGTTAATGATAATAATAATAATAATAATAATAAGAAGAAGAAGAAGAAGAAGAAGAAAAGGCAGCAGCAGCAGCATCACTTCACTCAACCCAACCTCTACACATTTAAGAGATTTGCCAAAATTTAGTCTGTGGCCTCTGATTTTGTAATTTTTTTTTTTTTTAGATTGGCTCTTTACCTATAGAGAATTCAGTTGAAATTTCTTTTTCTTTACCTATATAATGATGATACAAATGAAACTTCAAAAATTAAAAATTATGTAAAATGCAAGTTCAGTTTTAAAAGTATATGTAAGAATGGGAAAAAAAAATTTCATGCCACTTTTTACTATCGAATGGTTTCCATATTTCATTTTTTTAATCTTTTTGCCATATATATATATATATATATATATTATATATATATATATATATATATATATATATATATATATATATATATATATATATATATATATATATATATATATATATATATATATATATATATATATATATTAGGGATGGAGCGAATACCAAAATTTTAACCAATATACCAATAATTTTAAACCACCCAATACAGATACAGATTCCTCTAAATTTACTGATATTGAGTACAGATATCAATTTTTTTTTAATAAACTTATGAAGATTGAAACAAGATTGAAAATATTCACTGATCATAAAATTTAGGTTTTCTGCTATCTGTAATACCTAGTTATTTTGTAGTCACATTGCTAAAAACTAATGATAAGTGATATAGGATTGGTACCACCAAGACTTTGCACTCGTCTTGCCCTAGTGTATTGTCTATTTTCATCATTATTTTCTGCAACATTAGCGGTGTTCAATACAATTTCCATTTTGTTAAACA